>PVJN01021000.1:0-35251 GCA_004026805.1 Lasiurus borealis
TTAACTTGTATGTTGGGGTCCAGTTATTCTAAGTTCTGTGCTAGAGGAATGGAACTATGAGATTACAAGTTTTATATTAAGAATCTGAAATACTATATAAGATAAATATATAATGCCACATGTGAATTTAGAATTAATACCAAAATCTCATTCTACATCCCTCTTTCTGAAACAGAATATACTGGCAATGGAAGAAGCTTTGAATTGGGTGAAATATACAGGCGATGGAACAATTCTGTCTAAATTAGGAGCAGTTGACAATTGTTGGCCTATGTTAAGTATTTTCTTTACTGAATGTAAGTATAAACGCTTTAGATTGTTATTTGACTCAGTTTTTAATGAAATGTGTAGTTATTTATCTTAGGACTTTAAAAAATGTCTTTCTCTGAGTAAGGGAAACGTCTGCATAAAAAAAACTTTAACCTTGTGTTTGTTTCATTCTGTATTTTCTATCTTGATGATTTTTATGATATATTTTATTAAATTTTTAAAAAACGTTTTTATTGATTTTAGAGAGGAAGGGAGAGAGATTGAATTATCAATGAGAGAGACATCGATTGGCTGCCTCCTGCATGCCTCCTACTGATGATCAAGCCTGCAACCCTGGCATGTGCCCTGACCAGAATAAAACTGGTGACCTCTTAGTTCATGGGTCGATGCTCAAACACTGATAAATTTTTTTTTGCCAAATAGATGTCATAAGTTATCTATATAATACTCAAGTTATCCTATATAATAAAGAGCTAATATGCTCATTTGATCAGAAGACAGAACAACCTTCCGGAATGACCCGTGGGCGGGCCGTGAGGCTGCTGGAGCTGCGAAGGCTAAGCCCCTTGCACGAATTTTGTGTATGGGGCCCCTAGTTACATATAATACTCAAAGAAAAAGACCACAACTAGGGCTCATATACCAGGTGTACCCCTTAATAATGTGGATTTTATAGTCAAAGAAAGCACGATACTTTCAAGAGAAACATCGAAAGTGCTTTATTCAAAGTAATGTCTATCGCTAGCTACACATTTCCCCCATCTTTCAAGTAATTTATAGATACAGTGGTACCTCGAGATACGAGTGCCCTAACATAAGAGATTTTTGAGATACTAGCCTTCGAGCAAGCGATTTTTGCTTTGAAATACGAGCAACATTTGAGATAGGAGTAATTGCGCAGATCGGCAGGCTGCACATGACCCACCAGTTTACCGTGACTCCAGCGTCTCATAGTTTCCCACGCCTCGAGGTTACGGAACGAATTAAACTCGTATCTTGAGGTACCACTGTACTGTCCCAATAGAACTTTTCTTGTTTTGACGCAAACTATTCAGAGACCCAATTTTCCACTTATTTGTACGTTTTGAAGTGCTGCTCAGAAAGTGCGTGTGCCATCATTCAGAACAAGTGGTAATCTAAAAGAGCAAGGTCTGGTGAATACAGCGGGTGGGTTAATACTTCCCAGGCAAGATCTTTTAATGTGTCTTTAACTGGTTTTGAAGTGTGTAATAGTGCATTATCATGAAGCAGAATTACTTTGCCATGTCTTCTGGCACATTCTTGTTGTTTCACGATCAAAGCATGGTTTGAATTGATTATTGCTTGTGGGTAGTGGTCAGTATTAACAGTTTCACCTGGTTTTAATACACTACACCTTCCTAATCCCACCAAATGCAAAGCATTCTCTTCTTTCCAAAGCGATTTGGCCTTGCAGTAGATGATGGTTAAACTGGATCAATTCATGATTTTGTGCATTTTGGATTCTCAAAATAAATCTTCTTTTCATCTCCAGTCACAATTTGATGCAGAAAAAGACTTTCTTTCATGCCATTGAAGCAACATTTTACTGATGACTTTGGTTTTCCATTTGTCTTTCATTCAAATGTGGCACCCATTTTCCTTCCTTTAAAATTTTTCCCATTGCATTTTCAAAGATAGACCGTATGTTGGGTCATAGGCAAAGTCTCTTCAAATTCAAGGAGATAGAAATCATATCAAGCATCTTCTCAGATCACAGTGGCATAAAACTGGAAATCAACTATAATAAAAACAATCCAAAGAAATCAAACACATGGAGACTAAACAGCATGCTATTAAACAATGTCTGGGTTACCAGAGAGATCAAGGAAGAAATAAAAAACATAATGGCAACAAATGACAATGAAAACACAACAAAAGAAAATCTATGGGACACAGTGAAAGCAGTCTTGAGAGGAAAGTTCATAGCTCTGCAAGCCTACTGCAAAAAACAATAAACAATTGTAATAAATTACCTAACCCTACAACTCAAAGAGTTAGAAAGAGAGCAACAAGAAAAGCCCAGTGTAAGCAGAAGAAAGGAAATAGTAAAGATTAGAGCAGAGATAAATGACATAGAAATGAAAGAAACAATACAAAACATCATCAAAACCAAGAGCTGGCTCTTTGAAAGAATAAACAAGATTGATGAACCTTTAGCTAGGCTCACCAAGAAGCAGAGAGAGGATTCAAATAAACAAAATCAGAAATAAAAGGTGAAATAACAACAGACCCCACTGAAATACAAAGGATTGTTAAAAAATACTATGAACAACTCTATTCCAATAAACTGGACAACCTGGAGGAAATGAACATATTCTTAGAAAAATATAACCTTCCAAAGCTCAATCAAGAAGAATCTAAACATCTCAATAGACCAATAACTATGGAAGAAATTAAAGCAGTCATCAAAAAGCTTCCAGCAAACAAAAGCCTGGAGCCAGGCGGCTACACAGGGGTTTTATCAAACATTCAAGGAAGAATTAAAACCCAATTTCCTCAGACTATTCCAAAAAATTCAAGAGGAAGGAACACTTCCAAGCACCTTTTATGAAGCCAGCATCACCCTTATACCAAAACCAGATAAAGACAACACAATGAAAGAGAATTACAGGCCAATATCCCTCATGAACATAGATGGCAAAATCCTCAACAAAATTCTAGCAAATCGGATCTCAGAAAGGTCATACATCATGATCAAGTAGGGTTTATCCAGGAATGCAAGGATGGTTCAATATCTGCAAATCGATAAACGTGATGCAGCACAAAAACAAATCGAGAGATAAAAATCACATAGTCATATCAATTGATGCAGAAAAAGCATTTGACAAAATCCAACACCCTTTCTTGATAAAAACTCTCAGCAAAGTGCAAATAAAAGGATCATACCTCAACATCATAAAAGCCATATATGATAAACCCACAGCTAACATCATACTCAATGGGCAAAAACTAAAACCATTTCTCCAAAGAACAGGAAGAATACAGGGATGCCCACTCTCACCACTTCTGTTCAACATAGTACTAGAAGTATTAGCCATTGCAATTAGACAGGAAGAAGAAATAAAAGGCATCCAAATTGGAAACAAAGAAGTAAAGCTGGTCTTATTTGCAGATGACATGATACTGTACATAAAAAATCCAAAAGACTCCATCAAAAAACTAATAGACTTAATAAAAGAATTCGGCAATGTAGCAGGATACAAAACTAATGCCAAGAAATCTATGGCATTTCTATGCACTAATAGTGAACTTACAGAAAGAGGAACTAAAAAAACAAAACAATCCCATATACCATAGCACCAAAAAATTAAGATACCTAGGAATGAACTTAACTAAGGAGGTAAAAGATCTATACGCAGAAAACTACAGGACACTGAAAAAAGAGATAAAGGAAGACATAAACAGATGGAAGAGCAAACCATGCTCATGGATTGGGAGAATCAACATCATTAAAATATCCATACCACCCAAAGCAATCTATAGATTCAATGCACTCCCCATTAAAATACCAAAAATATATTTCACAGACGTAGAAAGAACTCTCCAAAGATTCACCCGGAACAAAAAAAAAAGACCTCGAATAGCCACATCAATTCTGAGAAAAAAGAATAAAGTTAGGTGGGATCTCAATTCCAGATTTCAAGCTGTATTACAAAGCAAATGTTCTCAAAACAGCCTGGTACTGGTACAAGAACAGAACAGACGTATAGACCAATGGAATAGAGAATCCAGATATTGACCCAAACCATTACGCTCAACTAATATTTGACAAAGGAGGCATGAACATACAATGGAGTCAAGACAGTTTCTTCAATAAATGGTGTTGGGAAAATTGGACAGATACATGCAAAAAATGCAACTAGACCACCAGCTTACACTATACACAAAAATAAACTCAAAATGGATACAGGACTTAAAAATAAGATGGAAATCCATAAAAATACTAGAAGAATCCACAGGCAGCAAAATCTCAGACATATGCTGAAGGAACTTCTTCACTGATACTGCTCCTAGGACAATGGAAGCTAAAGAGAAAATAAACAAACGGGACTACATTAAAATAAAAGGCTTTTTGAAACCAAAATAAACCATTACCAAAACAAGAAGAAAGCCCACTGTATGGGAGAACATATTTGCAAATGTTATCACTGATAAAGGTTTAATCTCCAACATCTACAGGCAACTTACACAACTGAATAAAAGGAATATAAATGATCCAATAAAAAAAATGGGCAAAGGGCCGAGACCAGTTTGGCTCAGTGGATAGAGCATCGGCCTGCGGACTGAAAGGTCCCGGGTTCAATTTCGGTTGGGGGCATGTGCCTTGCTTGTGGGCACATCGCCAGTGTGGGGTGTACAGGAGGCGGCTGATCGATGTCTCTCTCTCATTGATGTTTCTGACTTTCTGTAGTCCCTTCCTCTCTGTGAAAAATCAATAAAATATATTTTTTTAAAAATGGGCAAAGGACCAAAATAGAATCTTTTTGAAAGAAGACGGAAGGAAGGCCAAGAGACACATGAAAACATGCTCAAAGTCATTAATTATCCGAGAGATGCAAGTCAAAATGACAATGCGATACCATCTCACACCTGTCAGAATGGCAATCATCAACAAATCAACAAATGTCAAGTGTTGGCGAGGATGTGGAGAAAAAGGAACCCTGTGCACTGCTGGTAGGGATGCAGATTGGTGCAGCCACTGTGGAGAACAGTATGGAGTTTCCTCAAAAAACTAAAAATGGAACTCCCACCTGACCCAGTAATTGCACTCCTAGGAATATATCCTAAGAAATTACAAACACCATTCAAAAAGGATATATGCACCCCTGTGTTCATAGCAGCACAATTTACAATAGCTACAATTTGGAAACAGCCTAGATGCCCGTCAGCAGATGAGTGGATCAGAAAACTGTGGTACATCTGCACAACGGAATACTGTGCTGCCATAAAAAAAGAAGGAATTCTTTCCATTTATAGGAACTTGGATGGAACTGGAAAGCATTATGCTAAGTGAAATAAGCCAGTCAATGAAAGAAAAATGCCACATGATGTCACTCATTTATGGATAATAAAGAACATTATAAACTGATGAACAAAAAGATAAGTACAGAGGCACTAAAGCATCAAACAGACATCAAACTATAGTAGGAAAGTTAGAGAGAGGTGGGGTAGATAAGAGGTCAACCAAAGGACTTATTTGCATGCATATAAGCATCACTAATGGACACAAGACACTGGGGGGTTAGGGCATGCATGGGAATAGGGGGAACAATGAGAAGATATGTACACATGTAATACATTAATAAAAAATAAAATGGACAGATAAAAAAAGTAAAATCTTTCCCATTGCTTGTAAAGGATCGAAAATTGTTTGCTAAGCAACCTTTAATGTTTCTGCAAGTTGTTTTTCAGTTTGGCACGCATCTTCATCCAACAATGCTTGTAATTGTTGGTCTTCAAACTTTTTTGGTTGACCTTGACGTTCTTTGTCTTTCACATCGAAATCATCACTTTAAAGCATTTAAAGCAGCGTTCACAGTATCTTGAGTTGGAGCATGTTCACCATAAGCTTGCCGAAGTAAACGATAACTTCAAAATAATGAATTAAAACTTCCCGCAAATGCTCTTTTTTGGGCATGAAAGTGTGAAAATATCTATGAAAATTTAACATAAGAGGTTTTGAAGCTTGCTGTCAAGACAACAAAATAGCATAATATCAGATCGCATATATGTCAACATATGTGTAACTCACATCTATTGAAAAAAATCTGCATTATTAACTGGTACACCTAGTATTCTCACTGGTAAGAGAAGTAAGAGCTAAGATTATAATTTTCATTCCCCTGATTAATCTGTTGTTATTATGTATAATGAAATTGCTTTATATTCATTTTTTACTTTTTGGAATACTTTTCTCTAAGGCTTTTGAACGTTTTTATAGTACAGTTACAGGAATCTTAAAACAAGGAATATTTGGCTCTTCAGTAGAGGATGATAAGAACTTGCCATCTCCACTGAGGACAAATTTTGTGCATTTGACCTAAATGTTAGAGAAGATTAAGCTTGAACATGGAGACAGGTCTTCTGATAGGTTTAGCAGGCCCTGGGCTGTATTAAGGTGGGTCTCTCTGTTCTGGAGGCCTTTAGTTATTGTCTATATTTTATGGTAGAAATAGAGGGCCAGTATCATGTATTGGGCTTGGCTCACTTTTGACTCTTTGTCTCTGTTCTCTCTTCTTTAAAATATCTCCGAAGGTAGCTGTTGTCTCTGTTTTAGAAATGAGCAAACTAAGACTTTGAGAGGTTAAGTGGTATTTATGTTGTCTAGTAGTGGAACCTAGATGAGAAGCCCAGGTTTTCATTCTGTAATCTCATTCTGTAATCTCAGTCTGACCGTGAGCTTACTTTACTTCTCGAATCTTACATTTTAGGTACTCTTTTTTTTTTTTTTTAATATATACGTGTGTGTGTGTGTGTGTGTGTATTATTGATTTTTACAGAGAGGAAGGGAGAGGGATAGAGAGTTAGAAACATCGATGAGAGAAAAACATCCATCAGCTGCCTCCTGCATGACCCCTACTGGGGATTTGCCTGCAACCAAGGTACATGCCCTTGACCGGAATCGAACCTGGGGCCCCCTCAGTCCATAGGCAGACGCTCTATCCACTGAGCCAAACCGGGCAGGCCATTTTAGGTACTCTTTTTGCCATTGAAGTGAAGGTTTGTCTAGAGGTGTACTACATTTTTGTTCCAATAAAATTATTATTTAACACCTTAAAAAAACCTTTTTATAGAACAGCTTAACATACAGAAAATGAACCCTGGTAAACTTCTAATGTAAATTTTGGTTATTACAGCATTTTTATTATTTTATTAAATTTATATAAGAATAGTCTTTCAAATAAAGTCTAATTTTAACATTTCATTCAGGAGAGTCAAATGTTGAATTAAGACACTTAAACTTTTCATTTGTTCTTTTAATTTAGAAATTGGTTTTACAGGATTTTCTCATTTTTATTGAAATTGTGCCAGGTGTACTACAAGTGCTCAGCTATTTGTTGAGTTGACTTGAATGTTTATGAAGCACATTTGGAATATGTTATAATGGAGCATTTGTTGTAATTGCAGTAGAACTGATATAATAATAAACAAGTATTTTCTTAATGCTAGAAATGTAACTGATAAGATTCATAGCACTAATGAATCTAATGTTATTAGTTGTTTGTTTTTAAATATACTATTTGATACTTGTAAAAGATTACAATAAATATGTTATTTAGAAGTATAATATAATGAACTTTATGGATTCACCCTAAACTAAGAATTAGAACATTAACAATACCATTTTTTAAAAATAACAAATGTCCTCTCTCTCCTAAAAATAAAAAATAGACAAGTATCACATAACTAAAGTTGTAACAGAAAACTGCAATATACTTGAAGAATTTGAAAGACAAACTTGTGGGGAGTGTATACAGGTGAGAATAAATATTTACTTATAAGTATATTTCAAGATTTGCTTGTTAGATCTTTTATTAACACTCAGAGAAAGTTCAATAGAACTGCTACCTGATACTATAAAAATCAATAGCATGTTTGAGGGAAATTTTAATACATTTTGATTGGAATATTTATTTTTTGGAAAAGGAAAACAGCATTTTGATAATTTTCTGATGTTATAGGTTTTTTAAAAAGTTAATAAAATACTAAAATTTAATTTTTTTAATTAAGAGAGTTTTAATTAGTTGAGTAAATATGATTTTCTTTGGTAACAGCATTACTGAGATATAATTCACATGCCATACAGAATTACTCATAAGAAATATGATTTTAACCAAATTTTTTAAAAAGGACTTAGAAACATATTTAATGTTTAGTTAATTCTCTAAAGTCATTGATGTGATCCAGTTTATTTTAGTGAATTTATTTTGAGAATTTGAGTGTTTAAGGTAAGTTTTAGTAATATCTAGAGCATCTTTGATATGGATGTCATTCTTCCTGACTTCGTTGCCTCTTTTCTGGCAGTTAATATAAGCAGCATTGCCTATATGTGTTACTGAATTACATATTGTTTTGTAAGCACCCAGGTTTATTGAGCAATCTCGCATTTTCTAGCCTAAAATTAAAGTGGTACCTCAATCTGTTTTTCCCTGTCAAGCAGCAGGCTTACTAAGTATATGTAAACGTGGGCCTACAAGCGCTGCACAAGGGGATTGGTGTTAGCAGTGACCTGTGATGTAACGGTTTTGTCACTTTTTAGTTCCTTTAACAAAGTTAGCACTAAGTCCTGAGAGACAGGTTTCTTTACATATACATACCAAAATGTTAAATGTTGCAGCTTCGTTTTCCACATAAGTGACCCCCTGGGTTATTTCTGAAAGCAAAGATAGAAACCGAGGTTCGTTTTTCCTCGGTAAGGGGGTTCTTAATTGTCTTTTGCAATTCACCGATGGGTTTTCTTTCCCCTTGGTTTCTCAGCAAGGAGAACTAATGAAGATGAAAGGAAATGAAGAGTTTTCCAAAGAAAGATTTGATCTCGCTATTATCTATTACAGCAGAGCCATTGAATATTGGTAAGAGCTAAACAGAACAATGAAATCCTTTTTATGTGGCAGATCAACTTAGAAGCTAGTCAGAAGTAAGAGGACGAGTTGAGACTGTCTTCAGCTTGCTGTGCAGAATAGTTTCTCCCTCGGCACTGGAAGCATTAGATGTGGTCTGAGGGTATGAACGCAATCACATACTATAACTCAGGCAAGTCTTGCAAACCTGTGAATTGCATTCTGCCCACCTCTGTTTTCTTTCAAGCTGTCCAGACAGACTCATATGTTCTTCCTTATTTTCATTTTGCCTTCAGCTCATTTCTCTCAAATTATTAACTGGTTACAAAGGGTTACTTACTAGTTCTTGAGATCTCATTTATTTAAGGATTTTTGCTTTCTAAGCGGGAACTTTGAAAGGGTAATAGTTGAGATTGTTGAGATTGCATGCGTTCTCTCCACCTCGTCTTCCATTTGCTCAGCTGCTAGAATTTGGTTGCATTTTTGCACCACCTAGTATTGTAGCAGCGTTGGGAGGATACGCTGTAGACAACTACTCCTACCTTGCCAGTCTCCACAGGCAACGAGTGGATCAGGGTAGCCTAGCACACCTTGGAGGCTGCTGCTCAGTTCCAGGAGGTGGGGGAAGGGGATGAAGTACCACCACGTGCCATCACATCAGACCAGGGCAGAAGTTGAAGTGAAGCTATTAAACTCTTGTTAACGTACCGGCTTTCTGAGTTCTTGGTCAGCGTGTCCAGTCCTGACTTAGATGTGTAATTCTACCCTGACAGTTACACACACTCCGGCTGCAGCTTGTTACTGTGTCTCCTGTGGGTCTCACCACAGCTGCATGAGGGAGGCCGGAAACCGGGCATCTTTCTTTCGAACACAGGGCGGTTGAGGAGGATTTGAGCAGTTACTGGGGTGGGAAGTGAAGGAGCCAGGACTTAGCCAGTTAGACTTCAAATCCTAGGTTCTTTCTGCTCTGCCACAGACAGAGGTTGTTGAAAAATTTTCATGCCTTAGGTTTTCTGTATGATTTTTGTTAGTTTCATATGTAATTTCCTTTACTGACTAACCTTCTTTTTTTTTTTTAAAGTCCTGAAAACCACCATCTTTATGGTAACCGGGCTCTTTGTTTTCTTCGCACGGGACAGTTCAGGTAAGTTGGCTAGAGTTCCCTAATTATTACGCTAAACACCCACTTCTGTTTTGCAGGCATGCAAGAAAATCACTCAGTGGTTCTTTGGCAGAAATAGTTAAATGGCTAAAAGAGGGCTCTGTAAGCTCTCTCTATAACAACCACAGTGACGGCAGTAATCATTCTGATGGAGGGGGTAACATGTTATGCATTCTTTTAAGTACTTGACTTATGTTATTTAATTTTCACAACACCCTAGATAGGTAGGTAATGTTATTCTCCACATTTACATTTAGACAGACTCATACTATTAGTAAGTGATGGCAAGATTTAAACACGGATCTTATATGATGATATAAAAGTCTGTGTTTATAACACTTATGTTAAATTACCTCCTTTTGCTCAATGAGTTAATCTAGAATGTTCTGGGAGAAGTTGTGCTTGTTTCCTCCATCCTGGTATAACATAATTCAGTAAATATCCGTCATAAGTGAAAAGGAAAATAATTTAGTGCTTTAACTATGAGAGTGAAATACAGTGAATGTTTAATTCCTAATGTGGAACTTAGCTCTTATTTATTGAGAAAGATTGTTGCTATGATTTTGTTGTTCCTCAGTTTAAAAACCCAGAACATAAATTATAAGCGTGACTATTGAGCAGAGTAAGCGGTTCCATTTAATTATGTCCTGCCTTACAGTAAGGGTTTAGGTGATCTTCAAGAATACCGTTACCCAGGTTATGGGCTTGATCCCCACTAGGGGGTGTGCGGAAGGCAGCCAACCAATGATTCTCTCATCATTGATGTTTCTATATCTCCCTCCCTTTCCTTTCCTCTGTGGAAAAAAAAATTCAATAGAAGAATACTAAAAACAAAACATACTGAAGAGCCAGGTTAGAGCCTAGGATCCTGCTTATTTGTGTCTGACCTTTCACCAGAAAGGTCAGAATAAGAAAATTTGCCAAGTGATGTAATTCTCTCTGTCCATGGAGAAAGAGGCCCCGGTTGCTTAGGTGAAACTGTTTTCCTGGAGTCGGTGGCTGCCGGTGCTATGAGTTGAGCGAAGGCGTAGAGGAGAACCGCAGCAATAGTCTGTTCATCGAAAGAGCTGGAAAGTGCTGTCTGGGTTTCACAGCTCCTGTGACTTTGTCTCAGGAAAGCAGAGTCACTGTCACTTGTTTCTCAGCGAAAGCCCTTACGTTGGGGTGTGGGAGGGCGGGGAGTGGGAAAGAAGTGTATTCCAAGTCTGTAGCTTTAAAAATAACATGTTTTTCTTTTATCAGAAACAGAACACATTCTCATGGTAGAAAATTTGGAAAATACAAGAGTGTAAAAAGAAGAACATAAAAATCACCAGTAACCCAACCACCTTGGAGAATATCGCTGTAGTGTGCTATGCAGCTTTTAATGGCTTACACTGTGGATAAGCCCGGGCTGTCTAGACTAGAGGAATGGATGGGCTTGACAGTCTTCCTTCTCTGCCACTGTCCTCAACCGCGCTGACCAGGAATGAGCCGCGCATGCCCTTAGGTTATTGCCTCTGGCTAGGTCCAGATGGCAGATACCCATCCTATGCCGTTTGAAGGTGAATCTGAATGTTTCAACGTGAATAGGTTAGCAGCGCGGCTACCGCCTGTGAACGCGGAGGTGCCTGGTCTGCCACCTTGAGTGGGTGGAAGGTCATTCACTCTGCACGGGGCGCTCTGAGCTGAGAGGCAGACACGGGGCTCGGCCCTCTTTGTGAGTGTTGAATCTAGACACTCAGGGAGGGTTCTCCTAAGACTCCACTGCAAAGCAGATGCGTTGGGGTACAACTACAGAAGCCAGGCAGCCTGGGGAGGTCAAGGCCAAGAGCAGGTTGTACATCTGTCCCGTGCTCCTTCCGGATAGCCTAGCTTGTGGTTCCGCACCACTGAGGTTTTCGCCGGAAGCAGGTCAGCAGTTTGAGGTAATCACCACTGTGCATCAGATCCTCTTAATGGCACAGTCCTCGTGGTGGTCCCCACCTCGCACATTCTGGATGCGACGGGCTCAGGAAAGCAGGCATGAGGTTTTCTAAACCCATAATACACAGAACTCCTGATCCAGAGAGTAGATGACGTGGCTTCAGACATGTGGCCGGAAGTGCCGTTGACATAGGACACCTGTCCTTTAGCGGAGGTACCGAGGTTGCGACGTTTTGAAGCTCTCATGTGATGGGCTTGGTAGATCTGTCGTGGGGATTTGGCTGAGCAGCTCCAGGGACAGATGGGGTGAAGCACCCCCTCCCCCTCAGGTACTGTTCTAAGCCCTTTACACATGTTAACTCACAGCACGCTCAGGCCTGTAGGTGCTGCTGTCTTTCTAGGTGAGGGGGTGGGGAGGTTGAGCTGAGTGTCCTGGGACACTAGGGAGGTGTGATGGAGCCAGAGTTTGAACCAGGCAGCCGGGCTGTGGAGCCTCTGTAATCCCCACAGAGGTGGTGATCGAACAAAGGGCAGCGTTGAAGGTGGGTAAATTCAGTCAATGGTCCAGAGAGTCAGTGCGTACGATCATTTTTACAGGACATGCAGGCTACGAATTACCAGTCTTTCTCCCACACCCGTCAGATTGGCAAAAATGTAACACACTCACTACACCAAGTGTGGGAGGATGTGGCGTGAAGGGGACTCGCATACCCGCTGGAGAAAGTGTAAATCGGTGCCACCGCCTCGGAGAGCAGTCTGGCAAGCTGAAGAAGGCGCGCCCTCCGCAGCCCCGCCAGACACAGCCGTGTGCCCAGGAGGAGATGTGCACAGCCTCATGATAGCAGTGTTTTTAATGTAAAGGATGGGAACAGCTAAATGTCCATCAGTGGGGAAATGGATAAATCAGTTGTGGTAAACGGTATATTCATACAATGGAAACCTATGCAATTGGTAAAATGAATGCAATGCTGAGTGAAAATGCAAGTTGCAGAAATGATTTTAATGGTCTCTTACCGCTTATATTTTGTTGAAAAACATGCAAAGTGATATGCATCTCCATGATTATTATGTGTTAAAATGTTTTAACATGCATGGCCACTTTAAAAGCAGGGGAGTGGCTGTCTCGTGGGAGGAAGGGAGGGAACGAGGTTGGCAATGGGAGAGTGGTACCCGGGACGCCCGCTGTGGCAGGCTTCCGCCGAGAGATCGGAAGCAAACGCCGCAAACCGTTAAGCTCTTGCTAAGCTGGCAGGTGGTGTGCATTGTATTAATGTTGTTTACTTTTGTGTGTACTTGAAATACTTGCTGAGAAGCAATAGAGTGTCATTAAAGATGTACCTGTTAAAGCTGAAAAACAAGTGATCACTGAACATCAAGGGTGAAACCAGTGAAAATAACCTTGAAAGGAGATAAATGTGAGGAAGACCCAGGGCAGGGAACCCCAGGGGAGGCCCGTGCGGGAAATGGCTCATCGGAAAGCATCCAAATGGTGAGGCAGAGGTGGTGATGTACATGTCAGCCGCACGGTGTGGCAGTAGCCCGCCATGGAGGGACCCAGGCAGAACCTGAGCGAACCCCAGGCCTGTGGCTGTCACAGGAGATGGTGCTGGGAATGTGGGGAACGGGCTTGGAGGCGGAAGGGGCAGTGGGACCGTGCTGCCTCTTGTCACAGCTTGTCCCCGCCACGTCCCGTAGCCAGAGAGAGGTGTGCGTGTGACCCAGAACCCGTGGCTCGGATGACGTGTCCTTTCCTTCTGGTCTGGAAGTTCACGTTTCAAATACAATTTGGTAGTTAAAGGGCATTTTAGAATGGTAGTTGTAACTGGAGTAATTAGAAATTTTCGGTTTAGTTACCCATCATATAACTAAGTCTGTTCATTAGAACTCAGCTTGTGAAATAGCGGGCAGATAGAGTTTAAATGACCGCTCTCCCTCACCTGAATTTCTGTGAGGCCAGAGGTATAAATCAACTCAGTTGTATGTTCTGAGATTTTTTTTCTTTTTTGGTAAGAGAATATTTGGTAAATCACAGAAGTAGAAGTAGAAGTAATTCCGGAAGAAATGGGCTTAGAAAGCAAGTTGTAGCCCTGGTTGGTGTAGCTCAGTGGATAGAGCATCAGCCTACAGACTGAAGGGTCCTGGGTTTGATTCCAGACAAGGGCACATACCTTGGTTATAGGCTCCTCCCAGCCCTGGTTTGGAGCATGTGTGGGAGACAACCAATCATTTTGTCTGTCTCACATCGGTGTTTCTCTCCCTCTTTCACTCTCTCTAAAAACAGAAAACTACCCTTTGGGGAGGGTGGTTGTAGAGATAAAAGAAGGGCCCTTGGAGCTGGGGAGGGAGGAAGCTCAGGAAGCTAATGGTTAGGTGCCTGAGGGCTTGGGGCGGAAGGAAAAGGTAAGGAAGAGAGAACGCCTGGTCTGAGGTTTTGAAAATCCTAGTGTGTGGGAGGAGCTCAGTGGGAGTGTTGGTGTGTTGACTTATTTCTCTTATCTGCGTGGTCTCTTTATTTTCACTTACTGGCTGCTGCATTTGCTTTTGAAGAAAACAGTTTGTTTTTTCAGTCCTTATTGGAGGGCACCCACTTATAAAAAGCAGTGAAACATGCAGTTTGGGAAAAGTTAAACTGAAGTACAAAGAATAAACTAAAAACGTTTGCCCAACTCAGGCCCTTGCCCTGATCCCTCTCTTCAGATCCTTGTGTATTTCTGTATTTTATACCCATACAAGCACTTATGAAGTTGAATCCAATGAAGTTGTCACTTTATAAGTCAGTATGGGTGGTTTCGTTTGGTTTCAGTGTAAAGCATGTATGTGTAGTTTTAAATACAGGAGCATAACGTGTGCCCTGTGTCTGTCTTTACACAGTGTTGCAGGCTTGGAGCCCGGCTGAGCCGCCCTCCCCTGTGGGAGCGCACTGACCACCAGGGGCAGCTCCTGCACTGAGCGCCTGCCTCCTGGTGCTGAGTATCGGAGCAGCCAGTCAGGCAATTTGCATATTATGCTTTAATTATATAGGATAATGTAGTCAACATTCAACATGTGATTGGGTTCAGTTTTTAAGTAGGTCAGAAATTAACAAAAACAGACATTGTGCCCTGTGTTCTAGAATAGCGGTTGCCAATTAGTAGTCTGCGGGCCACTGGTGGTCTAGACCAGGGGCCCGCGGCGTGAAGGCCTGCGCTGGAAGGGAGCGTGTCCTTCATGGGGTTAGTAGTGCGCCCTCTGGATGAATACAGAGACGGAGGCGAGAGGTGGGCAGGTCATGTTGAAGCTGTCACCTGTCAGAGAAGGACTGCACTGAGAGGAGGTGATGATTCCTGCCTTAAAGAGGCCAGTCTGGCTGCAGCGGGCGCATGTGTGGAGGGGATGCAGCGTGATGCGGCTTAGGCGGGAGGTGGTGGCTTGTGGGAACGCAGAAGTGGGAGGATCTGAAGTATTTTGGAGGTAAAATCAAGTCGCTTATGGTTTTGTGGCAGCTTCCTGGGTTATAGGCCTCCTCCCTGGTGCTGGGGTCATGGAAGAGAGAAATGTGACTTCACTCCTGAACGTACTGAGTTGAAGTGCCTCTGAAGGATCCACATTGGAATGTTGTACCGACAATGAGTTCCGTGGGTCCGGACTCGGAAGGAGAGGTTAGGAGACACGGGTTTGGGACAGCTAACCTCAGTGGACTTGTGGTGGGGGTGACATTGCTCACAGAAGTGGTTCTCAGCAGACACTGCACATAGGAAGCTCCTGAGTGTTGAAGAAATAACTCCCTTCCCCAGACTCTGCTTTAATGAGTTGGGTGTTGGGCTCCTAGAGGCCCCCAGATAGTGCTGATGCGCAGCCAAGATTGAGACCCACTCCTGGAGAGAGGAGCTGAGCTCAGGGGAGAGACTGAGCCTGAGGGCACTGGTCTCTTCCTGTGAGGGAACTGCCAGGAGACTGTTTTGCTCAGAGAGGGGGTAGGGAAACAGGGTGGTGAGTGTGGTTGGCAGGGCCTGTTGCTGCTGAGAAATGGGATTGAGCGATGTGAACGTGGTTTAGTGACTGGATGGGGGGTGTTAGTGGCAGCTTGGAGCAGAAGCTGGGTTAGAGCAGATTGAAGAAGGAGAGAGAGGAAATGGAGACAGCATGGCGGCTGTTGGAGGTTTTTGGGGAGAGGCAGTGAGGAGCAGAAAAGGTGTGCCACTGTATAGGGTGTCTTGGCTACAAATAACAAAACTGATTCAACTGGTTTAAGTGGTGAAAAAACTTACCTTATATAGAGTTCCGGAAGAAGGAGTTTCAACAGTGTCGTCAAAGACCTTGGCTTTTCCCAGCCCCTGTGTGACCTGGACCTCCGGCTACCCCCACAGGGTGTGAGATGCTCCTGCATTCAGACATCAAACGGAGAGTAGTCTCCAGCAGAAGGATGGCTTGTAACCTTCAAAAAAAAAAAAATCACACACTGACAAGTGTACAGTTCATAAGTATGTGGGTTGAATTTGTAGAAACCAAACAACTGTAACTAGTGCTCAGATCACCACCTCAATTCCCCAGAAGCCTCTTTGCTCCTTCTCCCCGCCCCCCAGAGTAACTACTATGCTGACTTCCAGCACCAATGGTTATTTTTGCCTGTTTTTGTGCAATATAAAAAAAAAATCATAATACATATATAGTATGTGCTCTTTTATGTTTGGCTTTCCACATTGTTTTTGAGATCCATATCGTTGCATATAAAGTTGTAAAGTGTTCGTCTATTGCATGAATATACCACATTTTATCCATTCTATTGTTGATGGGCATTTGGGTAGTTTCTAATATTTGGGTTTTATAGGAGGTGTCATTGTGAACATATGTACTCATTTCTGTTGAGGGTACAATTTAGGGTAGGGTATCCTTATTCAGCTTTACTACAAAATTTCCAATGTGGTTGTGTGATTTTACACGCCAACCAGCAGCATATGAGAGTTTCAATTCCATGTCTTCACTAATAATTGCTTTGTGTCGTTTCATTTGGATATTCTGGTGAGTGTGAAATGACCTAGAGCTGTGATTTTAATTTGCATTTTCTTAAGTTGATTAATGATATTTAAGTTGAGCATCTTTTCATTTGCTTATTGACTATTTGGATTTTCTCCTTTGTGAAATACCTGTTTTGATTTTGAGTTGAATGTCTTATTTATTAGTAATTTATTTTCTTTTTAATTTTGGATATGAGTCATTATCAGATATTTGAATTATAAATATTTTCTCTCTGGCTTGCCATTTTACTCTTGATGTTTTCTTTTCACAAACAGAAGTTACTAACTTGAATATAGTACAGTTAGCCAATTATTTCCTTTATGGTAAGCATTTTCGTGTTTTGTTTCTAATCTCTGTCAGCACACGTCACCAGAATGTTAAAAAATCTCAACTGTTTCGCTTTGGTATTTGGATTTATAGTCCATCTGCAGGTGGTTTCTATATTTAGGGTGAGGTGAGGTTCATTTGATGTGAATGTCCCATTGACATAACACCTTTTTTTCTCCACGTCTTGTGATGTCACCTTGGTCATATGGACCAGGTGACTATGTAGGGAAGGGTTTGTTTCTGATTTCTATATCCCATTCTGTTGATCAGCTCATCTATCATTAGATGTTTTCTTTAAAAAAAAGAAAAAGTAATAGCCTTTTAGTGGGTATTGATATGTGGTAGCATGTTACCTAGTTTTGTTCTTGTAATCTCTTTGTAAGAGTGGAGAGTCCCCTCAGGTCTCATTTTAGATGAGAAAGCAGGCCGGAAGAGGTTGGTAACTTTCTAACAGCCCACAGGGTCTCAAGGCCCCGCTTTCATGCTCTGTCCACTGGAGCTCAGCAGAGGTGTTGTGTGGAAGATCTGGGAGTTTATTTCTGGAGTCCTGTTAATACACAAAAATAGAGCAAAACACTATCCAGTGACTAACAAGTTGGGCATAGGTTGAGGTGTAGATAAGATAGGTGCAGGAAATCTCCCAGAAATGTGAAAAGTAGTTTTCCTGAGTACTTGTGACTCCGGATGCCTTTTTCCCTTTGTTTTACTTTTCTGTATTTTCCAAATTTCCTATAATGGACATATATGGATGCTTAAAAATTTTAAATATATATATTTTAACTAGGTTATATATGGAAAATTCAAAAAGTAGAAATGTAAGATATATATATACCTATATTAAAATAAAAATGTGAATATTTTATTTCTTGTTTTTCTTCTTAGAAATGCACTTGGTGATGGAAAGAGAGCCATTATTCTGAAGAACAGCTGGCCAAAGGTAGGTTTCTTTAATATTTTACCTTGGGAAAATAATGCCGTACAACTTGGAGAGAAATCTAATCCCAGGATGTACATTAAATGTGGATAAAATAGGAATCTTCAGTTCCGTAGTGAGAAAGGAGGCGGACTGTTTTACAGTTAGAGAATGATTTCATCTAGAGCGAGGCTGCAGGTGTCTGAGGGGACAGGTCGCCCATAGGAATCTTGAGGCCTTTGAGGCCACTTTCATCCTTGAGCTGCCCACATCTGCTCCTCTGACGTATTACAGACCATTGGAAAGTGAGACAGAAAGCGTAGAAGGAACTATAGAGGATGGTGTTTGTACATAAATTCTTAGAGGAAACAAATTCGACCTAATCAAACTTAAAAACTCCTGTATGTCAAAACACAGCATGAGTGAAATTGTAGTCTGGCAGAAGATCATTTGTCATATATATATAACATAATAGGATTTATATCTAGAATATGTAAAGAACTAATAAAAAGCTCAGTAGAAATAGGCCAATAAACAAGCATTTCACAGAAGAATTCTGAATGGGAAATAGAAAAACTCTAAGCGCTGTTTCCCAGTTATTAAAATAGTACAGAGACAGAAAAACAAAACCAAGAGAGCAGAATAGAGAGCTTCCAAACAGACCTACATGTACGTAAGTTAATAAAACAGTGTGATACTGTTTGGATCATTCAGATTGGCAAAATTAACAAGCCAGTAGTCTTGAGTACTGGTGTCTGTGCTACAGGAACCCTCCATACACCGGTGGGTTGAATTGGTTACAAGCACATTGGAGAGCATTAATATGTGCATACGCAGTCATTACTTGATTCTAAGTGTGAACCCAACAAACATTTTCGCTCATGTGTGCATAGTGAGATGTACAGGTTGGTCATTGCACCATATTTCAGAGGTACAGGAGTGCAAATATCTAAGGATCCATTAATGAAGCCGTGATGATTGTGGTTTTTCACGTGGTTACTAGGATCTATCGGATCTGTCCCCTGTCTGAACAGCCATTATTTCTCTGACCTCAGACCTTCCGCTCTCTCCTTTTTTCACTCCCTTGTTCATTCCTCGTTGGTCCGTTGCTCTCCTTTCAGTTCCTTAAACATGCCAGGCCCACTCCCCACTGGTACTCGCTCTTCCCTGTGCCTGGCATGAGGACGCCTTTCCCCAGAGCACAAGCTGGCCCCCGGCCTCCTGGCCTCCTTTCGTTTTCACTGCAGGTCCTCTTCACAGGGAAACCTTCCCTAGCCTCAGTGCTCCATGCCAACCTGCCCTCCTAGACGTTGGCTCTCCTCTCTCCCTGCTGGACTGCTTCATCTGGGCATTTATTGTTAGTAAACATACTGTACTAGTATGCCCTATTTATAGTATGTTGCTTATGGTGTGTGTGTCTCCAGTACAAAGTGAGCTCCATCAGGACAGGCTTTTTGTTCGGTTCATTCTTGAATCTGGACTGCCTGACTCATACAGGCACTCATTAGGTAAATATTTGTTGACTTAGTGAATGAATGAATTGAACACTAGATTGCAGCTTAAATGAATTAACTGACTTACCAATAGATTTAAAAAATAATGTTGAATGAACGAAGCAGTAGAAGAATAATATTCTAGAAAAACACTTACCAAATTCATGATAGTGTTTGCTTCTGGGCAGTGAGAGACAGGAAAGATTAAAGGTACCAAGGAGAGTTCAGCCATATTTGTATAGTTTTATTTCTTGCATTAAAGAATCTGAAGCCAGTACAACAAAATGTTAACAGTTAATTCCGGTGTTTGTTATAGTAATTTGTATTTTCCTAAATTATAAAAATAGTCTGAATTTTTTAAAAGCAGAGCTTCATTAAGACTCAGAAAGATAAATGTTTCAGACTTCATTTCTGGCTTTTCATAATTTGCTTTTATTTATTACTAGAGACCCGATGCACGAAGATTCGTGCAAGAATGGGCCTTCCTTACCCTCGCGGCCGGCACTGCCGTCGGTTTGGCAGAGCCCCCTTTTCGCCCCGGCCTGGAACTGCCTTTCGGCCTTCCCACACTGCCCAGAAGCCCAGAGCAGCTGGGGCAAGGCGCTTGACGCCTGTATATGCAAATTACCCCGTCATCTTTGTTGGGTTAATTTGCATACTCGCTCCTGTTTGTCTGGTGGGCATCGTGCAGGTACGGTCAATTTGCATTTTACTCTTTTATTAGTGTAGATTATTTTTAAGTTATTCTTTTTTAATCCTCACCCAAGGATATGCTTTTGTTGATTTATTTTAAAAATAGGTTTTCATTGATTTTTAGAGAGAGGGGAATGGAGAGGGAGAGAAAAAGAGAGAGAAACATTGATCAATTGGCTCCCATATATGCTCTGTCTGATCAGGCACCTTGACCAGAAATTGAACCCTCCACCTTTGGTGAATGGGATGACACTCAAACCAACTGAGCCACACCAGCCAGGGCCGTAATTTGTTTTTAAGGCAGAGTGAGTAGAGTCATAGAATTTTAGAGCCTTCAATTTGTGATTCAAGTGGCCTACGGTGTAAAATCTGGGGATTATGAAATTTCTCAGGTGGACTTATGCATCCAATTTTTGGAGTCACTTTCTAAATACATTATTTTACAGATAAAGATATTAAGTCTCAGAAAAGTACAGTAACTTTGCAAGGAGCCATTACAAGTAAAAGACAAAACTGGATTGAGGGTGATGTTTGTTGCTGTTTTCAATATAAGTCATTGTTGTGCTTGAACAATCTTTGCTGACCTCTGCACCTGGCATTTGGCTCCAAAAATATTTTCAGAATGAATGGATGGTAGAATTCTTAATATTAAAACCTAGACATGATACTGCTTTTCCAGAGATATCTTTTGCTATTTCAATCTCATATCAATTTAGAAAAAAGAGTACTACAACTTTTAAAATTACTTTGAGTACCTTATTCAGAATGTTTACTCCTGACTAGTTTATCAAACAAAATACTCTTCTTTTTAGAACAGTTTTAGATGAACAGAAAAATTAACAGAAGGAAGGAACAGAGATTTCCCATAATCTCATTAACTCACACTCACCCTCCCCTTTTGCCAGCACTCCCCCCCCCCCCCGATAGAGTGGTGCAATGTGAAATGGATGCACCTCCACAGGTCCATCATCATCACAAAGTCCAGTTTAACTTGGGGTTCACTGCCTAGGTGTTGTACATTCTACGGGTTTGGGCAAATTTATAATGACATGTATCCATCATTGTGCTTCATAGGGTGTATTTTCCTTAAATTAAAGGATAGGTTTTTTTTCCCAAATTGGTATGTTTTGTACATTCCTTTGTATTAGGTTTTTTAGGATGGCATTGGTTCATAAATTACATAGGTTTCAGGTGTACAATTCTCTGATACATCAACTGCACATTATATTGTGTGTTCGCCCCGCCAAGTTTCCTTCCATCACCACTTATGCCCCTTTATCCTTTCTGCCTCCCCCACCTCCCTTTCCCTCTGGTAACCACCATACTATTGCCTGTACCTCTGAGGTTCTTTGTTTTTGCGTTTTTATCTCATAGAATCAGAGTGGTCTTTGTAAAGTGGGCAGTAAAGAAAGAGCTCTGGCCCCAGAATAAGAGACCAGGGTTCTCTGTTTGGCCCGTGAGTGGGTGACATTAGGCAAGTTCCCAACCTTTCCCTCGGAAGTCACTGCTCACGTGGAGGTGCTGGGCCTGAAATGGGAGTTTGGTTTGGGAGCAGCTGGCGAGAGGAGAGTTGGTTGCGTTAGCCCAGGTTTGGGCATGTTAGCTCTCTCCATTAAAATGTCCATGCTTGGGACAGCAGATGTCCCCAAATGCGTAAATGGGGCCAGCCAGGGCTGTGGTTCTGTAGAAAAACACAACAGAATGGAAAACTGGTCAGTAGAATTAAGAGCAAATCAGTGGTTTTTGGACCTTTTCTTAAAGCCAACAAGTACAGGTAGAGAAAAAGGATGAAAAGCTTGTTGAGAGCGATGGATAGAGGGCTGGCTTAGCCTTACCCTCACTTGGGCCCATGCCCCTCTCCAGAGGGTGGACAGCTGCTGCGCCAGCCGACTGTCCTGCTAGCGCTCACCTTCTGGCGCTTTCCAAACTGAGAGGCATGTGATCATGCGGAGACTGCCGCCCTGAAGTTTTGTGAAGCCAACTTAAGTCTTTTATATGGAGGATTTTTATACTTTATGTGGCATAAAAATTATTTCACTCGTTAGTAAAATATAATAAAGGTTGAATTTTTTTCTTTGGGCATACAAAAAATCTCTTTAAGGGAACATACCGATCCCTAGGCAGTTGTTAAACGTTATTATGAATACTGTTCATCGCTTCTCACTTAGCCCATTTCGGTAATTTTATATTCTGAGAGGTATTAACATTTTAATTGCTTTTTCATCGGTAGGTTCTAATTTAACACTTTAAATAACTAATCAGATTTCAAGTGAAATGTTTTTCCTTATTGACTTCCTTTACCTGAAGCGTTTTTTGAGAAACATTAACGCTGTCTTTTCGGGACAGGGCCATTACCGTTACTGCGCTGCTCTCTCCATGCTGGGAGAATATGACTGGGCCCTGCAAGCGAACTTCAAAGCGCAAAAGCTCTGCAAAAATGACCCTGAGGGAATCAGCGAGCTCGTTCAGCAACAGGCCAAGTTACAAGAGCAAATCGAAGATCTGCAAGGTATTGCCCCTAAGAGGCTTTTGGTTCCAGTCGAATTCCCTAGAAAGCTTTAGAGTGTGGGTTTCTTGGGTTAATGGGGGACCATAAGTCAATTCTCAGCTGATTTGAACTTACTTTGTTATCTTGGTTGAGTCACTTAAGTTTCCATTTCTCTCTAGAATTATATTAGTGTTATATATTCCATTAGATAATTATAAGTGATTAATATTTTTATTTGAAACATTCAACAATGAATTATTATATACTCTTGCGTAGAATTCTATGAATTTTGAAATAAATGACACATCCTTTTTGAAACAACATTGTTTTAAAATTATCTCCTTTATTATTATAGTTATTTCCTGAAGAAAAGTCCCTTCAATAGCCTTTTTTGGTGTTTTTGCACCAAGTATGTGGCTGATTTTATAGATCTCAGAAATTTGCTGTGTAGGCTAGGGATTCTCCAACCCCTTACTCTACACTCTCAGCGGAGGTCTCTGCTGTTGTTTCTTCTCTGGGCATTTGGTGTCTATGGAGCTGAGCTGAGTGTTCTGTTTCGCTATAAATGTCATCCAACATAACGTGATCATAAGATTGTGAGCTTCTTGAAACAGGTACCATCTCCGGTCCACACTTCCAGAGTGCCGATCTAGTCAGTGATCACATCCAGTGGGATTTCAGACAGTGGCTGTGGACCGTTTTGTTAATAAGCTCATCAACTAAAAGCATCTCAAAATGTAAAATTGAGTAGGCTTACTTTCCAGGTCTCTGAATTTGAAAATCTCTTACAGGATGTTGACTGTGTATGTGATTTTTTTTTATAGGTGGGATATCAACGAGGAGTCCGATTAGAGTCTTTTATGAAAGCAGGTAAGTTATTAGGAATGGCTTTGCCCTGTGGTTTAAGATGCGTTAGTAGCTAATAGCAACCACAGTGAAGTTGGGGGTGGAAGGATGATAGGTAGTTTTTAAAGTATTCCTGGGTACGATCAGGCAACCTGTGAATTGCCCAATGTATTTTGCCCACTCTTTCACTGAGCTGTTTGCTTATGTATGTGTTAGCCATCAGTAGCTTTAGCCTATGGGAAAGGAGCGAAATGATTTTAGGATATTACTGTGTTTGAATGGGACCAGTTTTGGCCATGTGGGTGGTCCTGGCAGTAGAGAGCAGGGGCACAGTCTTTGCCTTTTAACCCTCAACCTCTGTCCTGGAAGCAACTGCCTGTAGACTCCGGTATTTTTTTCAAAGGCCAAGATGCTTCCGTTAGAAACACTAGTAGGTGGCAGGTGACTTGCGTGCACTTGCAGTAAAGCCAGTAGCACCCAGCGTCTGCATTTATTACTTAACAATTAAAGAAGATTAAGCTTTTTCTCGCATGCTTAAGATACTGAAGCTGTTAATTTAAAACAAGGAGATTTACTTTTTAAATTAGGAACCAGAATACACTTCTTGAGCTGTTCTTCATCTATTTTAAGTTTTTTAAATTATATTTTGGATTTTAATACCAAATATAAAATAATGTTTATGTATAAGGCCCACTCTCGGAGATAGGGATTCTTTTATTTTTTATATATATATTTTATTGATTTTAGAGAGGAAGGGAGAGGGAGAGGGAGAGAAAGAGAGAGAGAATCATTGATCAGCTGCCTCCTGCACCCTACTGAGGATTGAGCCCACAACCCAGGTATGTGCCCTTGACCGGAATCAAAGCTGGGACCCTTCAGTTGGCAAGCTTAAGCTCTATCCATTGAGCCAAACCAGCTAGAGCAGTAGGGATCCTCTTATTTATTTTTTTTAAAATTTTTTAAATATATTTTATTGATTTTTTTTTTTTTACAGAGAGGAAGGAAGAGGGATACAAAGTTAGAAACATCGATGAGAGAGAGATATTGATCAGCCGCCTCCTGCATGCCCCCCCTATGGTGATGTGCTCGCGACCAAGGTACATGCCCTTGATCGGAATCGAACCTGGGACCTTTTAGACCACAAGCCAACACTATCCACTGAGCCACACCAGTTTTGGCAGTAGGGATCCTTTTAAAACAATCTTGTTTTCAAGAAAAAAAAGGCTTAATTTGCTGAAACTTGTTTCTTTAAGGTTAACTTTTTAAAAAACACATATTAATCAATAGAAATAAAATAATTATTTTTTTTATCTCCACTCAGAACCTACCCACCTAGTCTACCTGCACCTGCGTTTAGTACTTCACTGAACTTTGTAGAGATCGAAAGAGATTTTGGAGAAAACTACAACGAAATGGCACACAGTGGGAATGAGCATCTAGTGGTAAGCTCAGTTAAAAACTAAAAATGAAATTATTTCCAGTATAGTTTCATATGTTTGCAGTAATATTTTGGTGAAAAGGGAAACTAAATATCTTGTTGATATGAACCTTTTTTTTTTTTTTTTTTTTTTGCCTATTGATATCAAGAGAATGATTCTGTCTTTTAAATAAATATTCAGGCTACCTCCTATAATTACATAAAAATAATATTTCATTGTTACAGAATTTTTTTGCGATCACATTTGTATGTTTTCAAACTATATTTTTAAATTTCATTTTACACTTGGATGGTTCTCTTTGTATGCCTTCCCTTTACATGTCTTTTTTTTTTTTTAAGAGAGAACCTTTTTTTTTTTTCATATATATTTTTTATTGATTTCGAAGAGAAAGGGAGAGGGAGAGAAAGAAATAACAACGATGAGAGAAAATCATTGACTGGCTGCCTCCTGCACTGGGGATCAAGCCGACAACCCGGTTGTCCGGTGGCCAAATCCCCCAGCCCTGGTAACGCTTTGGGTTTCTCTGTCCTGTCTTTTATTGTTTGCGGCCTCCATGGCTGCCCGCACTGCACCAGTCCATCCACCCCCGTTTGTGCCCTGCTGGGGCTGGGAGCACCCATCCTCAGCCCGGCCCAAGTGTTTGTGCAGCCTCCGCTGCTCCTCACCGCAGCCAAAGCCCTTGGTTCTGTGCTGTGCTCAGCTGAGCCTTGGTCCCGTGGCTTCTGCGGCACTGCTAGGCCGTGGTCGGAGGCGCCCTGCGCCTGAGCTTTCTCTGAGCTGTAGTGTGCTCAACCCTCAGCCGATACCACCGAGTCCACATGTATATTTCCCTCCGGGGTGTGATGGGGAGAAGGAAAACGCTGTCTTGGGTTAGATGGATAGTAGTCATTGGAGGGAACTTTCTAAACCCACTCTAGTTATATTTGTTGAATAATAGCCGAGAATATTATTTTCATTGATTTTAGAGAGAGTGAAAGAGAGGAAGGAAGGGAGGGGGGGAAAAGCGAGAGAAATATCAATGTGAGAAAGACACATTGATTGGTTGCCTCCCGCACAAGCCCCAGTTGGGGCCAGAGATCAAACCTGCAACCCAGGTACGTGCCCTGGACTGGGAATCGAGCCCATGACCCTCCAGTGCATGGGCAGATGCTCTAACCACTGAGCAACGCCAGACTAGAGCATAGTTCTTTCCTTAATAATGAACATCTCAGAGAAGCTGTGTGATGTAGGGAGAGCAGCCTCAGGAAAGATGTGATAGTACTGACTCCGCACTGAACAGCTGCCCTGCCTGGCCTCATGCGAGGTGTCGGAGATGGGATTGTCATTGGAGAATTGGTCATACCATAATCTGTTACCGTTAGTTATCATTTTGTTTGTTTATTCACTTACGCTAATAACCACCTAGCTATTTTAGGCGCTTGAATAAATTCTGTTATAATCCTATTATTTAGCTATTCATGTCTGTATTTTTTTCACTTTTTTTTTCTTTTGTAAGTCTCACTAATTTCATTTGCATGGGCAGGTGATGGACGAAACTTTGAATATAGATGATAGTGACAGTCAGTCTGAATTTCTACCATCAACAGGTGAGTTTTTCCCTGTAAATTGTTGCTGAGTTCTTGTGTCTAAACTTCTGTGCCCCCAAATTCGCACAAGCCTCACTTATATTTGCTCCTGTTCTCCTTTTACTTTGCAATGCTTCTGTGTTAAAACATTGGTTATTTATTTGAAGCCAGTATGCAGTCTTTTCATATTATTTAATAAATCTAATTTTGGAACTCCAACTAAAATTGATGGAAAGGAAAGATGAGCTCTTCTTGGCTCACTGTCTAATTCCTATTTGGCGAGTTTTTTTTTTTTCTAAATACATATTTTTATTGATTTCAGAGAGAAACTGAGAGGGAGAGGGAGAAACATCAAAGATCAGAGAGAATCATTGATCGGCTGCCTCCTGCACAACCCCCACTGGGGATCATGCTCGCAACCTAGGCAGGTGCCCTTGACTGGAATCGAACTTAGGACCCTGTAGTCCGCAGGCTGACGCTTTATCCTCTGAGCCAAACTGGCTAGAGCAGTGGTCAGCAAACTCATTAGTCAACAGAGGCAGACTGCGGCTCAAGGGTTGCATGTGGCTCACAAGCCGCAGTTTGCCGACCGCTGGGCTAGGGCATGGCCAGTGTTTTTCAACCTTTGTCATTAGCTGCCCAGCCAAGGAGCCTTTTTGTACTTTATTTTTTCCTAATTGCCTCCCCATGAAATCTGAATAGCACAGATGATGTATATCTGTTTATGTACTGCATGTACATCTCTGCTTATATACTGTGGTGGGGCAAAAGTTTACAGTTGTTTGTATGGAAATAATAACAACAATTAATAGTAACACAAGAATAAACTATTTCATGTTCTCAGAACTGTAAACCTGCTTTTGCTTCATGTTGGGGGTGTTGAAACCTCTACTGAGAATGGATGCTTTAGGCTGATCCTAGCTTACTTCACTTTTTAAACAAAATATATTTTTATTGATTTCAGAGAGGAAGGAATAAAGAGAGAGAAACACCAATGATGAGATAGAACCGTTGATCAGCTGCCTCCCGCACGCCCCACGTAGAGGGATCGAGCCTGCCACCCAAGCATGTGCCCCGACCATGATCCCCTGGTTCATAGGTCGAGGCTCAACCACTGAGCCAACCAGCAGGGCTCATCCTGGGTCACTTTCAATTGTCGGTGCTTGGGCCTGTGTTGCTTTCGCCCCAGGAAACAGGCAGACACACAGGACCTCAGAGACTGGGCATTGGCATCATGGGAAATGAAGGGCCCCCAGAAGCTGGATATTTGCGCTTCATTTATTTCTCAGTCTCCCTTGATGCTGCCAGGTTCTGCTGGAAATCCATCCAGAGTGGATTCCATGCTTCCCTGCCTTTCAAACGGCTAAGAAAATACAGGTTTTCTTGTTGACTGACTTAAGATGGCTGTTGTTATCCACAAGTTACTTACCTCCATCTTTCACGCATTCCTTCCGGCTCTGACAGGGAGATCGGGGCCTTTCTCTCCCTCCTTTCCTTCGTTGGCTTTTTGTTTTCCGTTCAGTGTTTTTGCTTCTGGCAGCCATTTCTGTCTCGTGCTTCCCGCAGTTCTGTCTTTTCTCGGCTCCCCTGCCGCATACGCCACCACTTCTTCCTGAGCATTGCCATTCGGTTCGCACGGCGGCGGCAGCATAAAGAGGGAAGCGCCCGCGGCTGTCTTCCCGGATGCAGCTCGCATAGCACGTGCGAACCTTTAAGGACAGAACGTTTGTCCATGTTTCTTGGGCAGTTACATCAGACAGTGCATTTAAATCATTTCAGCACCACCCACACTTTAGCGTCTAATTCAGGGGAAGACATTGCCGCCAGCAGGCAATGGTTTGGCTGCAGGCCACACAGCAGAAGTCTCACTGGAACCTCCAGGGCCTCTTGCTTTCGGAGACCACCAGAGCCAGCTCCGGCCACATCCCGTCCTTACACTGGGGCTCGGACTGCCTCTCTTCTCTCCTCCGAGCTCCCCTCAGATCCCCCCAGCCCATCCTCTGCTCTCTTCTGCCAACTTTGCACGTCTGTCCCCGCCCAGCAGCGCATGGCCCTCCTCCTGCCGGGGGGCCGGGCTGAGCTCATTGAGCTGGAGGAGCAAGGGGACGCACGGGCCTGTAGCTCAGTCTTTCCTTTCCTTCTTGCTGGATTGCCGGTTCATTATTGCATCGCCTGTCTTTTCTTGTCATCTGATTGTAAAATACCGGAAGACAGAAACTTAGCCTCTATCTGTGTTTCTGCTCTAGGCCTACATAATAATGACCATTATGATTTTTAATAAGTTCATAGCGTACATAGACAAACATCATCAGTAGCTTCTTTTTTGGCTTACCTGTTTGTAGCGAATGCTCACAATATTGCTTCCTTTGCTCTCTTATGCAATTTACTTATTTTTTCTTTTACTTTCAAGCTCATAGATTTTTATGTCCAGATTTCAGGAACAAAAACTTTTGTATTCACAGGCCAGCCTCCAAAATATAAAGGAAAACAAAAATCTCGAAACAATGAGTTGGAGTTCAGGTATGTTTTTATCTAAGATACTATTTTTCTCCTAATGTCCTCCTTCCAAGAAAAAAGAAATAAACCTCTTTCAAGTAGTAGCTATCTTTACATATGTATATTATGTTGAATACTAAAGTCCCTTTCAAATACCAAAGGCATGTCTTTTGGAGACAATCATTTTTTACTAGGCCAGTGGTCGGCAAACTCATCAGTCCACAGAGCCAAATATCAACAGGACAACAATTGAAATTTCCTTTGAGAGCCACATTTTTTAAACTTAAACTTCTTCTAACGCCACTTCTTCAAAATAGACTCGCCCAGATTGAGGTATTTTGTGGAAGAGCCACACTCAAGGGGCCAAAGAGCCGCATGTGGCTCATGAGTCTTGGTTTGCCAACCACGGATCTAGGGAATTGTTGAATCTGAGCTGGGGTCACGGGAACCCCTGAATTTGTAATTGGCTCGGCAGAATTGTGGGTAGCCTTAGCACCCTGGAGTGGCTGGTCTGAAGTGCGGTCCCTGTGGGGCTTGCACTGACTCTAGAATTAATGTCAACATTGAATGGAATTGTTAGACACTCAGTTGGTATGGAGAACTGGTGTTAAAGAGATAGGCATCTGGAATCCAAAACACACACTTCCGGTGTTGGAAGTGTCAGAAGACAGCTAGAGAACCGACTCTTTCTCCCCGCATCTGCACGGGGGCCAGGCTTTCTGAGAGTTCTGTCTCTCACAGATCCCCCTGCGAGGAGCATCTGTGCAACATTTGTGGGGCACATTTCTTGTTTCAGGACTGTGTTGTCATAGGTAACCGTAGATTGGTAATAACTGTGGATAATCAGCACACAAATTCCCTTTCATTGGTTTTGTTTTTCAAAAACTTTTTTCCATATCATCATAATTTATCTGGCCTCCCTCCACTTATGATTTTACAGGGGTTTTTATTGAGATTTCATTGGATTTAGAAATTAATCTGAGAGAAATGGCATCATAGTAATATTTCAGTTCAGGGGCTTGTGACTTAACTCCGTGTTTAAAATGACCTTCAGTTAAAGAATTTTTTCTTTATCTAGCAGCCTGTTTTATTTTTATTTTAAATAATTCAACACAGCACTCTTCTCTTCTAGTTGTAGCTCCCAAGGGAATCTGCCAGCAGACTTGAAAAACCTCTTGGAGAAACAGTTCTCTAAGTCTTCCAGAGCTGCACAACAGGTACAGAAAAAGGCTTTCCCAGGGAAAAAGCAAAATCTGGGACCAAACCGCTTCTCACCAGAGCCAAGTCTCACCTGTACATCTCTACGATTTGTGTTTTAGACTTTCATTTATGGACATGTTATTTAAGATGTGATTACTAAGAAACCAAACTATTATTAATTTAGAAACCAGCTTCTCAGTTATGTGAACCAGAGATTAAAGTGGCGATTGGCCCCGTAGAGTGGTTGCTTCCCGAAGGAAACCATCTGTTTCTGGTTCTGTGTCGCAGGACTTCGCTAACATCATGAAAATGCTGAGGAGCTTGATCCAGGACGGCTACACAGCGCTGCTGGAGCAGCGGTGCCGCAGCGCGGCCCAGTCCTTCTCGGAGCTGCTCAACGGCCTGGATCCGCAGAAAGTAAAGGTACGATGGCGGCTCCAAAGCGTCAGCAGGCTGCTGGCTCCAGCTGCATGTGGAGCAGAGCCGGGCCTCACTTCACCGCGACCAGTGGCCTCCTGCCTTGCGGAGAGGAGGGCCCGAATCACCTCCGGCCGGGCGTGAGGAGCAGGTGCGCGCTGGCCCAGCCTTCGTGCCCGCGCTCACCCTGCGACTCCCTCCTGCTCTCCAGCTGGTGTCCCTGAGACCTCCTGGCCTTCTCGCTTGATACACTACGCAAGCAAGGTTGGGGGCCAGTTTTAATCCCATCTTTTCATTCAGAAAGGAAGTAAGAGCTAGGCCAGTACTTTGTGCAAGTGTGTAAGGCAGCAAATAAATGTCTGCATCTGCCCCTGGTACCCAGGACCATTCAAAAGAGAATAACTTCCGTTATGCTAATCTATTGTGAACCACGCCTTCAAGGAGCTCTGAGACAGTGAGTCTGTGTTTTAAATACTTGATAGCAGTATATTTTTGTAAAATATATTTTCCAATTCAGTTTGATCTTTATCTCAATCATATTGATTAGTGAGATTTTCTTTCTTTTTTTAAAAAAATATATTTTATTGATTTTTTACAGAGAGGAAGGGAGAGGGATAGAGAATTAGAAACATCAATGAAAGAGAGACATTGATCAGTCGCCTCCTGCACTCCCCCTACTAGGGATGTGCCCGCAACCAAGATACATGCCCTTGACCGGAATCGAACCTGAAACCTTTCATTCAACAGGCCGATGCTCTATCCACTGAGCCAAACCGGTTTTGGCGATTAGTGAGATTTTATTACACTTTTTTTCTGTTGTGGCTAACAGGTTGGTATGATGCAAATTGGGCAGAATTACTTCACATTTTTAACTGAAATGTTTTCTTGGCAGCAGTTGAACCTGGCCATGATTAACTATGTCTTGGTGGTCTATGGACTTGCTATTTCGCTCCTTGGAATAGGACAACCTGAGGTAAGATTTGTAACAGAAATAATAACTTAAATATGTCATTGATTTTAGAAGATCTGTAAACACAGTCGTTTTCCCATATGGGCTTATTTACATCTGCATTCTTTGTTGATGATTTTTTCTGAATTGCCTAAGTTTAATGTAGTTTATGTTATTGTTTTGAGAAGAAATTTTATTTTGTATTCTCATTAGAAAAAGCTGTCAGATAGCCAGCAGAAATCTCCTTTTTGTATGAAAAGTAAAGGACATACTGATAGATTTCAGAAACACGCTGAGGAATAAAGGCAAGTTGGAGACCATAAACATCGTGATCCCACTGAGGTACTCTCTGGAAAACACACATCATGGTAGTGAACATTACCTCGGGCTGTCTGTGCATCTTGTAAAGGTTGCACACAGGAACTAGCCCTACAGCAAATTTAAGATCGTGGTTGCATTTAGTGATGGAGGAAAGGAGCGGGCCTGGGGAAGTTAGGAAAGAGAGTTCAGCTTGCTTTTATTTTCTTAAAGTAAAAATAACAGTGCAGTATCTTTTGTTCTGGGTGGTGGTACTTGGATATTTTTTATTTTCCAGATTATAGTCTTTCTATAACCATAGAAAATCTAGTTATACTGGATTTTCCATAATTTTGCTTTTTTTTTTTTTTAATAAAGATTAAAATGGCTCTAGAATTATCTCAGATGTAATATACTTTTGCAACCTACATGGGCTCCTAACTTCCTTGGCTAGATGAAAGCTTAACTCTTAATTGCTATCTAGTGAGGAGCAAGTCATTTTTTAAAAATATATATATTTTATTAATTTTTTACAGAGAGGAAGGGAGAGGGATAGAAAGTTGGAAACATCGATGAGAGACATTCATCAGCCGCCTCCTGCACGCCCCCTACTGGAGTTGTGCCCGCAAGCAAGGTACATGCCCCCGACCAGAATCCAACTTGGGACCTTTCAGTCCGCAAGCCAACGCTCTATCCACTGAGCCAAACCGGTCTCCGCAGAGCAAGTCATTTTTATGTTCATTCCCCCAGTGGCCCGCAGTGCCTGCAGTTCATTTTCTTAGTGACCTGCTTTTTCTCTTGTTCTGGATGTGATAGGGAATATCTTCCATTAAGACCTGCCCGTTTCTAAGACTGTTGGAGACCAAGTTCCTGATCTCAATTCTTTTCTTCTTGGCAGAGCAATAACAAATATTTTATGTTTGCTTTTTGGGAATTGAAGAGATAGTTTATTACGTTTGTGATTTACTCTGAGGTAGTGAGACTGATCACAGAAATAAAACAATGTGCTAAAACTTGAACCTTTAAAAGAATTTCATGATTCAGAGTAGCCCCAGCCAGAAGGAAGCGATCGCTTACTCCAGGGAAGCCTTTGCTTAAGACACGTTTGCAATGCCTCCTTTGGAACTGGCCTCGACGCTCCTAACGAGCTCCGTTTTGGGGCGCCGTTTCGTTTTCACCCACAGGGGTTAGCAGTGTTGCCTGAAGCTAAGTGTCTCTGGGTTTTTCTCAAAACAAAAGTCATGGAAAGCAGAGGTTCCCACAGTTGAGAATATTCCAAAGAACACACTTCTGTCTGTGCAGCTGTTACTAAAGGGCTGATTTTAAGGTTGAGCGTTTATCTGCCCGATGCCACAAAGCGTGTAGCAACATCATTGGCCTGCTGTGCCCCCAACGAGACAGCACTCAACCAGGATATATGCACGGTGTCATTGTGCACATCAGTCTTTTCACCACGAAGTCACACCGTGTGGTGTCTGCCAGCACACGGGCCTCGGTGTGTGGGTGCACACGCTCATCCGGTTAGGGATTTGATGTGTTCAGTGCCAGCTTTTCATTGGAGCTGAGTCACTTTGGGTGTGAGTGTCGTACATATGGTCACAATTTATAGATTGCGAAGAAAATGAAATCTGGGAGGTGTAATTTTGCCAAAGAAGTTTTGGCTAGATAGTTGTTTTTAATGTTACGCCAAAAGAATCAGCCATCAGATAAAACCACGTCCAGCGTTTCTTTTTTGTGTGACTGTTGTTCTCACTGCCTCTGAAGGAATTATCTGAAGCTGAAAACCAGTTTAAGAGGATGATTGAACACTACCCCAACGAGGGCCTTGATTGCTTGGCCTACTGTGGGATTGGAAAAGTGTACTTGAAAAAAAACAGGTTAGTACATATCCTAATATGTGAAGTAAAATTTAAAAGTAATATATCTATATTTATAGTTTTATATCTATGCAATGATTTATCAAATGTATTCTTTATATATATATATGTATATACACACACACATAAATATATATATATATACACACATAAATATATATATATATGTATATATATATATATATATATAGATTGATTTCAGAAAGAAAGGGAGAGGGCAAGAGGAAGAAACATCAATGATGAGAGAGAATCATGGATTGGCTGCCTCCTGCATGCCCCCCACTGGGGATTAATTCGTATGTGCTCTGACCTGAAATTGAGCCATGACCTCTTGGTTCATAAGTCGACACTCCACCACTGAGTCACGCTGGCCAGGCTCAAAGATACTTTTACTAGTTACCTTGAATCTATGACTTTTGTGGTGGGAATGAAAATTCATGTAACACCTTTAATACCTTTTTTCTTCATTACTATGACTAGGTTTATAGAAGCTCTCAATCACTTTGAGAAAGCCAGAACCCTCATCTGTCGACTCCCTGGAGTGCTGACCTGGCCCACAAGTAACGTGGTTATTGAAGAGACGCGTCCGGGGAAGATAAAGGTAACCGTTTCTCTCTGCCCAGAGCTTCTTACCAGCTGCAGAGGCCTGCTCACTGCTGGCGCGGGTGGCAGAGGCAAGGAGAGAGCGTTCTGGCCTCCGTCCCCACAGGCGCTTCCCCTGTAAGAACTAGTGAGAAGTACACTAACATTTACTAAATGTCTTCTATCGCCAGTCACACACCTGCCACATCGCATTACCTTCAGTCCTCACCACAGTCCTACAGATGAGTACTGTGACTTACTGCCATTTTATGGAGGGGGAAGATTAAGTGTAGAGAGGTTAGTAACAAGCTCAAGGTTAAACAGCCAGGAAATGGTGGAGCTGAGCTTGAATGCAGGTGTTCTGACTGCAGTGTGCGTGCTTAAGGTATAGCATTGCTGTTTGATCAGAGTTACTGTCATTACTGAGGTATCTGAAGATTCAGAAAGTATAAATTTAGTCTCAAATCCAGAAGCAGAGGATGCTTTGCTAGCTTTTGAGAGACTAAATTCTGTGTAAATTGACTAGGTAGGCCTTTGGTTGTGGGGAACCTGGACATGTACTAAGAACTGGCTTTTGACCATAGCTTTCCAAAGCACAGGGTCACCTCACAACTCAATGATTGAAAGACAGCCAATCTAATAAAAAAATAGCCCAAGGATGTGAATGGACATCTGTCAAGAAGTTATAGGAATAGCCAATAAGCATGTGAATGGTTAAATAAACTATAGCCAAAAACGGTTTGGCTCCGTGGCTA
>PVJN01021001.1:0-35196 GCA_004026805.1 Lasiurus borealis
CCCTCTTGCTTTCCAGCCTCTTTCAAATTGAAAACACTTCTCTGGTTTCTCCTTTGGGCGGTCGTTTTGGAGGCTGTAATGAAATCGCACTTTCTCTAGACATGGTAATTAAGGTGACTGTTTCCTCCGCAGATGGGCCCTGCCCTTTGCACCTCCGGGCCGGTGCTTTTTTTGGAATACCATCTAAACCGTAGGACCTTCGCCTGGAGACGGCGGAGCAGAATGTGGCCATTTTCTCTCCCCTTGGCCCGGGCTCACCGCTTCCTCTCTGAGGCTTGTTGGAAAGCTCAGTAGCAGGACCCCATGGGACGTGCTGGTTAATTACCCCCCAAGCCTGGGTCATCTCCTTTCCTTTCCGTGACTGAGAGGGAGGGCCACTGCCCAGGGAGGCTGGCCTGGTGGCCTGCTTATCTAATGGCTTATTCACATATCTCCCCCGCCTCCTCCTCCTCCTCCTCCTCCTCCTCCTCCTCCTCCTGCACCCCCACCCTTGGTTGGGAGAAGTTCCAGGGCTGCTGCTGACCCCAGAGGAGCACAGGGTGCTGGGTGGGGACAAGGAGGCTGCTGGGGCCTGGCTTCAGCTGGGACGGTTGCATTCTGACTGCGCCAGTGACCCGCTCCTTGAGCTATGTGTTGCATTTACTCTTCCTCGTCCTAGCTGAGGGTCAGCTTTGGATGGGGGGTGGGCATCGGGATGGAGAGCCACTGGACACATGTGCTTTCACTGCCTGTTCTTATCCTGCTTGTAGAAATGCTCATATCTTGGAGGCATTTTTCACAAATGGGATTTGGGCCAGAGTGGGCACTACTTCCTCCTCTATCGGTCGTGGGTACTTCTCCATCTTTGCCTCTGGCCACGGAGAATGGTTGGTTAGGCACCCTTAGAATAGGAAGGGAAGCAAAGAGCACAGGCAGACATAGAGAAGGAGCCTCACAGATGCCATTGTTCCACCCTCCGGAGGGAGAAGATTAGAGTGAGTACCTCCAGGCACCCTCAGCTGGGCTGCTTTCTTCCTGGGGGGACTGCAGGCAGGTTGAGTTGAGCCTCGAGTAGGCTGACTCCAGCCTTGGAGCCCAAGGCAAAGAAAGCCATGGGTTTTCGCTTGGAGTTGTAAGCTTTTTTGTGTGTTTGTTTGTTTTGGATGTTGACCTGAAACAGGACTCCTTAAAATAGGCGATTTGTTCCTGTGAGCGTAGGTCTTAGCAGCCAGCTCCTCCGAACGCTTTTTCTTCTTGCCTCCATTTTTTTTTTTTAATCTTTCATCAAAATGGCTGTTAGTTAAGAGCTTCCTAGGAAAGTTGGAGCCTGTTGCTGATGCAGGAAAAGGGCGGTAGAGAGAATTGATTCATAGGTCTTATTCACATCACTGGAGTTTAATTTCCTCTTGGGAAATTTGTCTTGCATTTGTTTTCCCAAGAGCTTTGTGAAAGGTCTGAATGCGCCAGGGGGACTGGTGGGAGCCCAGATGTGGAGCTTTAGAGAAGATTCTGGTGCTTCCAGGCAGGATTAAGTGCCAGACTCAGGCTAGGATGTTTGCCTTCCGCCCAACACTTGCATCTACTACCTTAAATACGAGTCCGCTCCTTACCTCCCTTCCCCTTTGCAATTAAAGGAACCATGTTTGGTCCCCAAGAAAATAACCCTAAACAGCACCAAGAATATGGTGACGGTCCACTCATCCATCCTGTCTTCAGAAGCAAGGTTTCCTAGTTTATATACCTCACTCCCAAGGACATTTTGTTGTTAACCCTCACCTGAGGATTTTTTTTTTTTCATTGGTTTTTAGAGTGAGTGGAAGGGAAGGGGAGAGACAGAAAGAGAGAAACATTGATGTGAGGGAGACACATTGATGAGTTGCCTCCCACACACACCCTGACCGAGGCCTGGGGTCGAGCCTGCAACCGAGTTCCATGCTCTTGACCAGGAATCAAACCAGAGACCCTTCAATCCACGGGCTGACGCCGTCACCACTGAGCAGCCAGCCAGGGCCCCAAGGACATGTAGATACTTTTTTTTACAGGAACTCAGAAATTTAAAATTCGTGTTTCCCTTGGATCCACTTAAATTCCGCAAGCTGAGCTGCATAACTTCTTTCAGATGTTTAATGAGTATTTGCTCTGCCACTCTCCACAGTGAGCAGCAAATGCTCACTTTTGGGGAAGGCAACCGTTCTCTTAAGAAGTGAGTCTTATTCCCGTCTAAAGGAATTAATGTTGTGGTGCTACTTCCTCAAGTCCGAGGAATGGAGAGGTTTTTACAAAATGTCCCAGTTGGTGTATTTTGAGCTTGGCTGGCTAACAAGGAGTACTTGACTATTGCTTTCCTCTGGCATTCTCAACCTCCTTTCTGCAAGAGTATCTATATCCGTCTCTTTTCAATCGGCCTTTCTTTCTTTTATTCATCCAGTTAATAAGTGTGTTGGCATCTGCTGTGTACATGTTGGTTGCTGAGGGTATTAACAAAGGCTAGTCGGGTCCAGACCCTGCTCTGAAGGAGCTTGGGATCCCAGGGTGCTTTTTGGAAATCCAGAGGGATGAGACACCCTCAGTTAGAAGGCCCGAGAAAGGGTGGTAGCTTTTTGAGATGGGACTCAGAATGTGAAAAGTGAGGCGCGTGGAAGATAGAGGAGAAGGCGAAGAAACACTTAGGCAGGGTATGGAGGTTGCCTAGAACTATGCTGTCCCATGGAAATAAAACATAAGCTACTTGTAATCTTAGATTTTTCTAGTAGCCAGGTTAGAAATTAAAAAAAGAAACAGGCAGTATTAATTTTTAGTAATTGTTTAGCTTTTGATAATATACTTAATTTAGCCCAATATAGCCAAAATACTGTAATTTAAACACGTAATCAATATAAAAGTTATTGAGATACCTTACTTTTTTCTATACAAGGTTCTCTTTTCATTTCTAGTACACCCCAGTTCCCACTAGCCACGTTTCAGCTGCTCAGTCAGCCACAAGTGGCTGGTGGCCATCAGATGCGACAGGTAGGTTTAGAGTAAGGGGGCTTGAAGATGGCTAGTGAGAAATCGCTTTGTAAAGGTAGGACGTTTGTCCTACTGCTGCCAATTACCAAAATATCCCGAGAGAGCCGTCCAGGAGTGACTCCAAGCACAGTGTTTACAATTCTTTATATCTGATTAGAACTTCAGAGAGGAGAGAGCAGGTACTTTCAGCCATGCTGCCCATTGGATCCTCATCACCTGTGATGTAGGCAAAGCAGATATTTTAGCCCCCGTCCAACAAGTGGGAAACTGAGGCTCAGAAGGGTTCAGTGACTCTCTCAGGGTGGCAGGGTCATAAATGGAAGGGCAGTAATTAGTTGCTTTTTCCAGAGTACAAAGAAGAGGCCTCGAACTCTTGAGCTAGTTTTCCTTACATCGTTTTTGGAAAAGGGGGTCTGATGGCCATACAGTCTTTACTCTTAGAATTCAAGGGGAATGCAAGGTCAAATATTCCAGCCCCTGCTTTCTCACCAGCCACTACCTCCTTTCATACTGAGTTAGTACTTAGGAGAGAGCAGGTACTTTCGCCTGCGCTGCCCATTGGATCCTCATCACCACCTGTGGTGTAGGCAAGGCATATATTTTAGCCCCTCCAACAAGTGGGAAAACTGAGATGGATGTGTCTCTCCCCACCCCCGACCCCCGACCCACCTTCGCTAGTGGCGGGGCGGCCAGTCCCAGGAGAACCTGGCATGTGGGGAGCCAGCTGTAGGGTTTCTGAGGAAGCTGCTGTGTACACCTTCACATCTGTGCAGCCGTGAAGGAAGGAGGCTGTTCCTCAGGGATTTGAATAAACTCATTAATTAGTAGAACGAGAAGAAGGTGAGGCGAAGGAGAAGGCGGGAAGTGCGCAGGGTCCCGGGCAGTGTGTGGGTGAGTGGTTTGCATCATTGTGTTTAATGCCATGGGATGCGTGCCCATGTACCTTCTCATTCCCGGAGTCGGTGCCAGACAGCGACTGCGTTTTCTTAACATCCTTTGTTTTACAGATGTGGGGTTGGAGGCCCCGAGGGGAAGCAGAAGAAGAGACTTTTGTAGGGAAGTTGCCAGATTAGTTTGAAGCGCAGTGACTTGCACAGCTGAACGAGGACAGCCTACGGCCAACCCGCACATGTGGGGAGGTGGGCAGGCTTTTCGGGGGACAGAGCGGTCAGGCGGTGGTGAAAACTGCCTGTCTGCTACGTTTATTACGCTGATGGTTCCTGTGGGACTTGGGTTCCGAGTTGGGTGCACCTCCTCGGGTGATAGGTCTGCATCACTTTGGTGTGTCTTTGGAGGCAGTGAGATGTGGAATGTGGTTTAGGGATGTCCTCTGGCAAGCATCCCCTCAAGCCCAGGCCAGGGATCCTGCCCATCCTGTGTCCTACTAGATGGCACATCGGTGAGCTGTTTCCAAGGGTCTTTCAAGTAATGGGATTGAAGACCAAGGCTCTCTCATTTCCAGAGGCCTGTCCGTACCGACTTGGCATCTCCGTGGCTCAGGGGTACTCTTTGGAGAAAGTGAGTTTGCATCAGAGAGAGCCAGATATGGTCATCCTCTAATCTGCTTCCTCTCACCTTGTCCTTCAGCGTCTGAAAACCTGGGTGATGAAAGTTTGGGTGCTGTGGCTTACCCCCCTGCACGTCCTTGGGCAAAAACACTTCAGCTCTTTGAGTCTCACTTTCCCCACGACATAAGAGGGAATAATAATTCCTGCTCCCCCATAAGTTTATAGTGAAGAAGCAATGACGTTGTTTTTGTTTGTTTTGTTTGTTTGTTTTGTTATTGATTTCAGAGAGGAAGGGTGAGAGAGAGGTAGAAACATCAATGATGAGAGAGACTCATTAATCCATGCTCCCTACTGGGGATTGAGCCAGAAACCCAGGCATGTGCCCTTGACTGGAATCGAACCTGGGACCCTTCAGTCCGCAAGCCTATGCTCGCTCTATCCACTGAGCAAAACCGGCTAGGGATGAAGTTTCATACTTAGAGATTTTTACCTAGTAGTACATGCTTGACATGTAGTGGGTGTTCAGTAAACATTTGTTCTGGTCTCTCTCTTCTGGTCCCTTTGCTAAATTTAGAAAAATAAAAACGTTCACTACTCCTTTGATTAGAAATCATTAAAAAAAAATAATTTAGGAAAGCTTCGGAGGGAGGTGGCGGTAGTGTGTTTGTACTCCCGCTGGCAAACACATGTGAACGAAGCCAAGAATCCGGGGGGTTTCTGCCAGCCCAGACTGACTCACTCGCAGGGGCCCTGTCTGGCTGAGAGGAGGCAGGGCCGAAGCACCACATTAGGGCATGTTCCGGGGAAGTGGATTCTCTGAATAACTTGGATGGTTCCCTGGAGTATTTAGGACAAAAGCCACCTGGACGATGGAGATGGTCACCCCGATACAGCCCCAACAGTGCCCAGAAAGGCTTATCACTTGGTAAATGTTTATCAGCAACAATCCCTTGTTCCTTAAGATCCCAGGGGGTTTTGTCTTAAATTTTACCACTAGAAAAGTAGAGGGCTGTAGACTATGCTTTTAACGAGGATTGACACAGCCATCTTTTTTTCTTTTTTTTAATTTTATTGATTTTTCACAGAGAGGAAGGAAGAGGGATAGAGAGTTAGAAACATCAATCAGCTGCCTCCTGCACACCCCCTACTGGGGATGTGCCTGCAACCACGGTACATGCCCTTGACCAGAATCAAACCTGGGACCCTTGGGTCCGCAGGCCGATGCTCTATCCACTGAGCCAAAACGGTCAGGGCCCATACAAGAGCCCTTTGACTCTTCAGCACAACCTTTTGTTCCCACTTCTGGATTCATTTCTGTTGGCCATCAGCTGTCACCGTTCACTTATCGGGGGAGAGACCTAGATCCACCTCACGGTTCTGCACTCTAAGGCTCTTTTTAAGGAGTTGGTGAGAGTTGTGTTCCCTCCCTGAGAGGAGCTGATAGAACCAGAGATCCCTGTGATGCATACGGTTCTCAAGACAAAAAGAAAGCACCTTGGAAATCTTTTTTTTTTTTCAGCTTCCTCATCATATAGGTCAAGAGCGGGTATCTTATTGGCCCCCATTTCCTAGTCCTTTATTGAGAGAGAGGGGGGTGGCGGGGAGGGAAGAGCTGAATATCAATTGGCTGCCTCATGCCCCCTACAGGGCATACTGAAGGCTCCAGCATACTCCGAGATGCCATTGCCTATGAAGCGGCAGACGTGCATTTGGGATTTTCATAAAGTCATTTGCTTTCCCAGCACAAGTGATCTTGGTGCTTATGCCTTGGAGAACTTCATGACGAGTTTGGCAGCAAAGCTTGTACACGGTCCACACTCAATACATAATTGAGAACTGAATGAAAACACTCCTTTCTCTGAGTAAGGCCTTTAACCTTGAACTCCACATTGGGTCAGACCACAGTTCTCCTCTCTGTGCTTAAAGGAGTAAGGTATTGCTTCAAGCACCCTCTGGACAGAGTGACTTACCTGCTTTAACTTCCTTTGCTCCTTGCTTCCTCCCCCTACCACCTCTTCCCCACCCTGCCACCAATGCAGACCCTCCTAAGATTTCGTTTTTTTCTTTCCTCAGAGTCAGCTTGAAAAGGAGGTTCAAGCTCAGGGCGGAGTCTCCATGGAGGTGTGGAGCCTTGTCACCAACCTCTAACTGCAGAACTGGGATGTGGAGCTGGAAGTGCCTCCTCTTCTGGGCTGTGCTGGTCACAGCCACACTGTGCACTGCCAGGCCAGCCCCGACCTTGCCTGAACAAGGTAAGGCACTGGCTGAAGGTCAGCCTGGACTTCTGGCTCTTGGAAACAAGGCATGCTGGGACAGAGGTGATGTGTTTGGAGGTGATGGGGAAGGCCCCTCCCAGGGGGAGCAAAGGGCTCTTCCTGTAGGAAAGACTCCCAAGATCCCTGGGCTGGTTCGGGCCTGATTTTAAACATAAGCAACCTCACGAGAGGTTGGGTCATGAAGGCTGGTGACATCGTTTGCTCTAGGTGGGTTTGTGCTTTTCTCTTCTGAAAAAAGAACTCTTGATTGGGATCCAGGAGCCAGCTCTCTAACCCAGGCGATCAATGAAATAGGGTTGGGTGATGCAGTGGGGAGTGAATGACCTATGAAGTTGGAGTTAGAACTTACGTCAGGATACAGGGGATGTTGAGGGATGTGGGAGCTTGATAAAGACCTGGCTTCTAAAATTGTTCCAAAAACACATCTCCTGTGAGGGTTGGCAGCTATGGCCACATGCTTTGCCATTTACCTTTCTTGTCCACATCTCACGGGCCCTGTTTGGAGGTCGTCCGAGGGTAGGTCCTGCTGGAGAGTTTTGGAAGAGATTGAGAACCAGGGGGCATAATGGGACCTGGGAGCTGGGAGAGATCTACCGCATGTTGGAAATGCGGAGAGCTGATTACGTTAGTAATGGGAAGGACTTGCCCTGCTGCTCATGGGATTTGCTGGAGTTATAAAAATACTTCAGAGATACCTGCTGACTTTCATGGGTCTGTCAGAATTAATATGTGAGCTTTTCTGCGGGCAAAGGGTGTGTGTGGCTTGAGATTCAGTGGCTGAGCACATAAATAGAGGAGGTTGGCAGGTAGTGGGTATAACAGGCTCAGTGTGCCCATGGCATGGTGACTGCATGTAAAGGGGTTGTCATTCTCAGCTGTCAGGTCCTATTTGAATCGTAAATGATGAGTGAGAATATGTGTCTGCTCGTGTAGTAATGGGGAAGGATGAGGGAAGGGTGGGTGAGACTTTCTAGAGTGTGCACTGGCTGAAGCAGGCAGATTAATGTTGCATTCAGCAACAGAACTAAAGACAAGACCTGAGCTAGCCCATGACAGAGACCAGGAGAGACCTTCTCCACCATCGGGCAGTGGGGAGATAGGTACAGAGGTTATCTAAATACAAGGTAGACCACGGTGAAGACCACACAACACACAATGGAGTTACAAAAAAATGCAATGGGCATGCAGAGGACGAGGGGAGCAGAGAACATCTGAGATGGGTCCAGAGGGATGGGAAGGGGTTTGGAAGAGGGAACTGATAGACATTCCAGGTGGAACAGCAGGAGTGAAGGTACTGAGGCAGGATGTATAAGGTGTACAGAGAACGATTTACCTGGTGAGTAGGTAGGTAGGTGGGAAGTAGCACCCAGAAAAATTAGATTGAGTTATGAGCATATGGAAGGCCTTAATGCCCTGCTAAATTTAATTGGTAGGTCCTGGGAATCTTAAAAACTTTCACATGTTTAGAAAACTAACCTGGCAGCTGAATTTGGATGGATGGGAAGAAGATGGACTTGTTTGAATTCTGCTCTACCATTTAATAGTTGTATTACTTGCTTTGACAACTTAGTCAAACACACTAAGCCTTGGTTGCTCATTTTTTTTAATGTTATTTATTAATTTTTAGAGAGACACATCGATTTGTTTTTCCACTTATTTGTGCATTCATCTATTGGTTCTTGTATGTGCCCTGACCAGGGATTGAAACAACCTTGGTGTTTTGGGACGACATGCTAACCAGCTCAGCCAGGACAGTTTGCTCGTTTTTAAAATGGGGGCAGCAATAAAGGATTAAGTGAGCTAATCCAGACAAAAGCACTTAAATGTGAAATGTTAGGAGCTCCAGAAAGAGAGTTAGAGGTTTGTTTTTAATGCTTAGCTAAATGAAGTGAGGGTGTAAACCAGCTTGGAGGTCCTGAGGTTGTAAAGAAAGGAAAAAAATAGTGGTGACGCTATAGAAATTGAATCTCTGGGTTGGTTTAAGTAGGTTGGGTGGCAACTCCAGTGACTAGAGACACAGACAAGGTGAGGTGAGGGAAGTAAGTTAGGTGGGGAGGTTTGTGAAGAGCAGAGACATTTGGATTAGCCACAGTGAAGATGGCGATAGGAGAGGAGGGCTTAGATGAGGTTTGAGAATGTAAGTTTATAAGGGACCCTAAAGCACTTTAAAACAAACAAACAAACAAACAAAAAACCACCTTTCTCTAAGAAACACTTTTGCAGCCCCAAAATGGAGGGTAGCCTGGGCCCTTATCAGCAGAAAGGGGATGTGTAAGGGTACAAGCATTGGAATTTTAGGGGTGGTGGTAGAGGTGGTGGAGGGGAGATAGTGAAGCTGCTGGCTGTGGGTCCAAGCAGGGAGAGGAAGCTGGGAGAGTGAGGAAGGATGGAGCCTGAGTGCTGAAGGTCCTGATGAGGACAAAGTACAGCTCCCCCTGCACCCCGAAAAGGAAGGAGGGGGCATTAGGAGGCTGTGCAGCAGTAAAGAGTTAAGTCAGATGGCCACTTAGAAAAATCAACTTGATTGAGGTATAATTTACATTCTGTAAAATAGACCATTTTAATTGTATAGTTCCATGGGTTTTGATAAACATTAACTACCAGCCCCATCAAGATACAGAACATTTTCATCCCCCTCAAAACTTCTCTCAGGCCCCTTTGTAACACAGACCCCTGGCAACCACTGATCCACTATCTTTTTTTTTCTTTTTCTGTTTTAAAATCTAATTTTATTGATTTCAGAGAGGAAGGGGGAGGGGAGAGAGATAGTAACATCAGTAATGAGAGAGAATCATTGATCAGCTGACTCCTGCACATCCCCTACTGGAGATCGAGCCCGAAACCCCGGCATGTGCCCTGACAGGGAATCCAGTCCTGACCTCCTGGTTCATAGGTCAGTGTTCAACCACTGAGCCACACCGGCCGAGCCCGATCCACTTTGTCGCTACAGCTTACTTTTGCCTGTTCTAGAATCATATACAAGGGAATTATAGGGTGACTATGTATTCATTCACCTGTTAATGGTTCTTTAGGTTCAGATCTCATGGACCGCCGATGGTCCACGCGCCACCAGTTGGCGACCACTGCTTTAGGTTGCTAACAGTTTTGGCTGTTCTTACTAAAAATTCCTACGCACATTTATTTAAAATGTACAAATCTTTGTATGAGCATAAGTTTTCTCTGAACTGCCTTGGTTTTGATTTTGGGTCTATTCCTGACTGTTGGCTTTTGGGAAAGTTCTTTGCACCTCCATAACTTATATTGATCATGAACCTCTGCTCCTAACATCAGAGGGAACATGAAATGAAACTGTATACAAAGCCCCTAGAACAATAAACGGCAGCCCTGGGTACCATTTCCCGGGACCCTACCCCGGGGGACGGCACATGATGAGGGGCTTGTTTCGTGAGGGGACTTGGATGCCTGGGGACACAGAAGCAGAAATCTGCTGTACCCGGAGAGCAGTGCTCTGATTGCATAAGCCCCTCTCCTAGGGCGGCCCTTGCACAGAACTAGGCCCTCTTAGCTTTGTGATAACAGGACACATGCCCCATCGTTTTCAGAGACCTGAAGTCACGAGGGACGGTCTGTCTCCATGCTTTGTATACTGTATGGCATCTCACAAATAAAGGTAAAATATTGATAGGTAGTCTTGGCCCTTCTGATGGTTATATAATAATTCTGCCGTTGTCCTCAGAAAAAAAAGAGTGTAATCGGTGTGTAAAAAGTCTGTGCAGACGTTTCAAGCAAACTACCCAAAACCTTGTGCTCACACTGAGAGCTTTTCCTCTTTAGAAAGGCTTTGCTGTGAGTGTGAACATGTGTGTGTGTGTGTGTGTGTGTGTGTGTGTGTGTGTTGAAAACCCCTCCCCCAGTCTGCAAATGCTCCTGAGGGAGTGGGGAGGGCCTGGAGTTTCTGGCTGTCTTTGGAAAGTTGATTTAATAAGGGTTCCAGGAAAACCAGCCTCCCTCCCTCCCTCTCCTTTTTCTTCTCCGGTTTAGGAACTTAAAGACTCAGCTTGTTTCGGATCAGGCTTTGAGGGAGGGGGCGTTGTGTGGATAGACTAAAGCTGGGTCGTGGGTGGAGCACCCCTTGAAAAAGATAAACACCAACTTGAAAGGCATTCTGAGCTTGAGGAGAGTGGTGTTTGTGTCTTTTTTTCTCTTTTCTTCGAGTAAGACTTGCGGAGGGGAAAGCAAGTAAAACGTTTGCAAGGCCCCTTCTTGCAATTGGGCCAGGGGGTCCTGCCTCCCCCATCCCCCTCTTCTGTATAACGTGGTTAAATACCCCAGACTCTGTGGTTAAGGGGACTGTATGAGACTATGCAGCCTTTTCAAAAATACTCGCCTACATGCTTGGAAATCTGCAACTAATAAGCAATTTAATGGGCAGGGGCTTACAGCTCCTCCCACCTCTCCAGATTTGAAGGAGTCTGGTGGCCGGTTGAAGGGGGAGAGGTTACACTTAATGGAAAAGCTGCAGTTTCCAATTCTGGCTGCAAGCCCCCTGGATGCCGTGCGCGCTACAAAGCAAGGCTTTGTCTTTGTGTTCCGCGGAAACCTGCGACCGAGGGGGAGAGAGGAGGCTGCAAGTGGTACCGGAGACGGGGCTCCCGCCTCAAGTGTATGCCCTGGCCTCCCCAGGCAACCCTCTCCCCGGGGGTCCACCCCTGGCTGCCTGTGGCCCAAGGAGATAGGCATTTCAGCCTCTCTACAGAGCAGCCCTCAAATAGGTGCTTGAGGCTCCCCCACTCGCAGCCTTCCACAGGCGCCGATCCCGCTGGCCGCAGCCCATTGGTGTGGCCCGAGGACCAGTGTCCAGCGGCTGCCCTGGGACACTAAAGCAGGAACGCTCCTCCACCCCGCCGCGCGCACGCCCCGCGTAATCTCTTCTTGCGCAAAGAACCTGTTTACTTCTGATTCACACGCTGTGTGTGTGAGGGGAAACTACCCAAAACCTTGTGATCGCACTGAGAGCTTTTCACCCTTGGCCAAAAGACAGGTGGGATTACATGGAGCAAAAGGTGGCGGTGGCTGACCCACTTGAGAACAGGGCCGGTGGATTCAGATCTGCAGGGCGCGGAGGCTCCAGGTTTCCCCAGAGGACCTGCTCTGTCCCACATCCTCCTCCCCAGAGAGGGGTGTCTATCTAGAGTGCTTTTGAAAGAGTGTTTGGCCGAGCCGAGCAAGGTGGGGGTAGGGAGGCCGGTGCTCTCAGCATGTGAGAGAATGTGCGGGAGGAGGGCTTGACCAGGCCGGCGAGCGCAGCAAAGCCACTCCAGAGCTGTGTTCTTGGCTCTGGCTTCTGCATTGCTACACCATTAGCTCCACCGATTTTCCACTCTGGCTTTGCCAGCCAGCTCCCCGAAGTCTGGGAGGAGGAATTTCTCAGGGAAGAACAAATGGCTGTCCGGAGCCCTCGCCTTTGGTGGTGGGGGAGGGGAACGGAGCCCAAAGAATCGGGCCAGGATTCTGTCACCCGGATTCTGTGACTACCTGGAGTCTGGAATGGCAGGCGGGAACCCGAGAGAGAGAGAGAGATAGAGAGAGAGAGAGAGAGAGAGAGAGAGAGAGAGAGAGAGAGAGAGAGCTCATTTTGGCGTGGCCTAGCACAGAGGTGGGTCGTCGGGACTCAGCCAGGGTGCTTGCTCCTGGACCGGCAGAAGCAGTGAGTGATGGCTTGGGTCTGGGGTGCTGACGGATGGCCTTGGGAGAAGGGAGTCCGAGAGAGTCATTATCCCCGGAGGGCAAGGTCCAGGGTCAGGGAGCCTGACCAGCAGCTGCACCCTGTTTTCACAGCGCCTTGTTCCTCTGAGGCCGCTGGGGACTCCGGCTCACCCTGTGGACACCACCTTTGCCTCTTCCTTCCCCAAACAACTGTTTCCCCGCCGCCTGGGGAAAGTCCAGCTGCTCTGAAGCTCCTGGCCTCCCCAGTCCAGCTGCCCAAGGCCTCCCTGCTCCTTCTGGAGTCTGGTTGCAAACACTCCCTTCTCGCTACCTCCTCCCACCTCCCCTGCCAGGCCCCAAGTGATTGAGCTGAAAGTTAACGGCTCTACCTGAGTTCCTAGATTTACCTGGAGTAAATCCCAAACTGTCCTCTTAGAAGAAGCCTTAGGCTGCTCCTGAACTTGGGGGACGGGGAGGGGGGGCAGGGGGTGCTCTGACTTCCAGCTGGTGATGGCCAAGAAGAGGAGCAATTGCCTGAAGCCCCCCAAAGTGGGTTTGTTGCCTCTTAGACATGGCGCCCCTGCCCTCAGAGTGACCCTCTTATTTCTTGGTTCATGCACCCTCTTACCTTTCCACTGGCCAAATGAGGTGGCCATAGCCTGCATTTAAAGGATTTGTGGCCCTAACCAGTTTGGTTCAGTGATTAGAGTGTCGGCCTATGGACTGAAGGGTCCCGGGTTCAATTCCAGTCAAGGGCACATGCCCACGTTGCGGGCTCGATTTCCAGTTAAGGGGTGTGCAGGAGGCAGCAGATCAATGATCCTCCCTCACCATTGATATTTCTATCTCTCTCCCTCTCCCTTCCTCTCTGAAATCAATACAAATATATTTAAAAAAAATAAAGGGTTTGTGCCCTGCTCTACCTAGTGTGCCTGAGGTGTTTAGAGCATCGTCTCATGTACCAGAAGTGACAGGTTTGATTCCTGGTCAGGGCACCTACCCAAGTTGTGTGTTCGATTCACATTCAGGGCCCATACAGGAGGCAACCGATCTATATTGATGTTTCTCTCTCACATCAATAAAAATATATCCTCAGGTGAGGATTTTTAAAAATAAAAATAAAGGGTTTGTGCCCTGTAAACTGGGGTATTCTGGGGTGTGAGGGTCTGTCTAGTGAGATCGGGCACAGAGGAAGATTGGCTCCTGCAGAGCTTGAAACTCAATGCTCCTTCCTCATCCCACATGTTGCGGTGTGGCTGAGCCTCCTGGGATGGGTTGTGTAAAGGGAGGTGAATGTTGGGGCAGCAGACCCTGCCATTTGAGTGAATGCCACTGTGTTTCCCAGGCCTTGGATGTGTAGGCACATGGAACCTCTCAAGGGTCAAGGAGTTTAGTGGTTGTGAGCTGGACAAGGAAAGAGGTTAGAAACCAGCAACACTGAAGTTTCCATTCTTAACCAACAAAGAAAGCTGAATTTCGCCAGACCTCGCCCCTGGCCAATGGTCCTTTCTTTTTTCATTGACTGGCTAACCCAACCCTTTCTTTTTCCTTGTGGAATGCAACATGCACATTCCTACCTAACCATCATTTAACCTGGTCCCTTGCTGGAAAGGACCATCCCTGTCCTTTGATCCCGTCACTTTTTTTGGTAATTCCCATTCTTAGCTTAAGGTTTAACTTGGATTTAGTCTAAGGCATAGGTCAGGGCCATCTCCTGGAAGCCTCCCTTTGTCTCCAAACTAATCATTTATTTTTTTCCCATTTCTGTTTAACTTGACTCTGCCTTACAGTATATGTAGTTTTTAACAGAGCTGTTGCTTCTACTTGGAGCAATCAGAAAGAATACTTTTATTGCTCTGTTAAAACATGGACATTTTGATATGTAATCTAGGGTCATCAGAGAAAACTCAGAAAATACTGATTGAAAAAAAAGAAAAACTCATTCTTATCATCCAAAAACAATCACTGCTGTGAATATTCCTTTAGACCAGGGGTGGGGAATGTCCGGCCCGAGGGCCGATAAGGCCCAGGAAATCATTTGGTCTGGCATTAAGGGTGAGTTAATTAAATGTTTAACCAAATACAGCAGGCTGATTTTTAAGTCGATAATTTTGTATGGCCTGGGAATGATGTTATAAAATATCTAAATGGCCCTTGGCAGAAAAAAAGTTCCCCACCCCTGCTTTAGACTATTTTTTTTTTCTTGCATTTACACAAATGTAACTTTCCAACAATGGATTTATATGCTTGTTTGTTAAGCACATATTTATTGCAGAGAAAAACTTTTCATCATGCTTCATAGCCACATACAACTAACTCCATTGTATGGTTGTGCAAAGTTTATTTCCTTACCGGTCCTCTACTGCTGGGTGTTTAGGTTATTTTCAATATTTTCACTTAAGTGAATAGACTTTATCCAAGGATTCTTACATGAAGAAATTGTTTATTACGTAGTGCCAAATTGCCCTTAAAAGCCCTGCCCTTGTTGCTCAGTGGTTAGAGTGTTGCCCATGCATCCAGGAGTTTCAATTCCCAGTCAAGGGTTCATACCTGGATTTACAGGTTCAATCCCTGGTGCCAGTCTAGGCGCATTCAGGAAGCAAGCAATCAATGTGTCTCTGTCTCTTTCACATCGACGTTGCTCACTCTCCCTACCCTCTTCACAACCCCCGCCCCCCACCTCTCTGTCTCCCTCCCTTCCATTCTAACATCAATAGAAAAATATCCTCCGGGCCCTGGCTGGTTTGGCCCAGTAGATAGGGCGTCAGTCTGTACACTGATGGGTCCCAGTTTCGATTCTGGTCCAGGGCACATGCCTGGATTTCCGGGTCAATCCGCATTGGGTGGAGTGCAGGAGTGGGTGGAACGATTCTCTCTCATCATGGATGTTTCCATCTCTCTTTGCCTCTCCCTTCCTCTCTGAAATCAATAAAAATATATTTTTCTTCAAAAAAAAAAAAGAAAAATATTCTTGGGTGAGGACCAACGACAATAAAAAAATGGCCCTAAAAAAGTTATAAAAGAAAGATATTTTATAATAATAATTAATAAATGCTGCTTATTGCATCTTTATAACCTTCATGCCTTACATTTCTGTATCTTTGCACTGATCCCATAGCCATCGGCCTATTCCCATAATCGGAAAAGGACAAGGAGTTCGGAAACTTGCTTAAGGTAATATAGCTGGGAAAAGGTGGAACTGGGATTCAGACTCAGGTAGCTCTGATTCCAGTGGTTTTTTTTTTTCCCAGTCCATCATATTATATCCCTAGGCTGCGTTTTCCCTAAAACTTTGGGCAGACCAGTGCTTCAGTTTGAACATCGCTAGCTCAGTCCCCTTTCTCTCACGGGAAGCAGGCTTCATCTCCCTTTCCGGGGCACTCTGTACCTGTGTGGGAGGTGGGCGTAAGGGCCGCTGGAGATGCTTGCCTTGTACCATTTCTCGTGGGATGTTCTGTTGTTAACTTCGAAGTGGTGCATCGGTTATAGGCCTGTGAGCTGCCCTAATGAAAAAAGTGGTTTCCTAGCCCAGAATCATCCATTAGAAGAAAAACCCCGTTGAGGCTGCCTTTTCCACAGTAGCCAAGACCTCCTACATGGAGAAGGTTTAGGGTCAGAGGTCCCAAAGTGTCAGGTGCTACACCCAGGTTTTCTTGGCAGGTCACACTTATTCTAGAAGGCAGCGGGGTTGCCAAGCCAACCTAGATTGCTTCTGAAATGGCTGTGGTCCCACGATGTCTGATGCATAGAGGTTCAGAGAGGCTGGACCATTGGCATTATTTTAAGGCTACCAGTTTTTGGGTGTTTTTTTTTTTTTTCTTTCTTTCAAATCTGGAAGAAATGCAAAAAATGGGGGAACAAGAAAAATTTTGCTTTTCTTAAGCTTTCCACTTAACAAAGTAGTAATCGTTTTAAAGACATATATTACAATGTAGTTGGCCTAGTCATGGGATAATGACAGGATTTTAAAAGTACTTATTAGCTTATGGTATACTATCTGGAGTGAGTGCCCAGGAATAAAACAAGGATTTACGGAAGTTGTTTGGTAAATGTCTTCCAGTTCTGCCCGTAACTACCTGAGTAAACTTTTGGGGGAGAAACCTCAAGAGTCTTGGAGGCCCCTCTTGAATGGGGAGCCCCGAACGAAGGCCATCATCCCTCCCCCTAGCCTGGCCACGGGTTAGGGAGGCCCGGCCCTGGCCAGCGTTACTCTTAGGAGACTTACGCCAATACAGTGAGTGACTCATTTACCAAGGTTCATCCAAAGACTGCATCCAATAAGGACATAAGCCCAGGTTATGAGGACATAGGAAAACACAGAGAGGAGGGCCTCTTTCCTTGAGTGAAATGACAAATTAACCATTATTTGTGGGCTCTGATGAGGTGTCGCCTGTGTGTGTCTGTGTATGTGTGAACGTGTGCATAAGCCAAGTAGGAAAGGTTTCGTTTTGTCTTTTATTCACTAAGGCACCTTAGAATAATTTATTGTGTGTGATACATATTAACTAATACGTTTTGAATAAATGAATTCATGCATGAACACACAGTTGAGTGATCATTTTCTTTTCTCTTTTTTTAAGTACCTAAGCTTTCTAGTTGTAAAAAGGAAAAGATAGGAATAAAAAATCCTTCTCAATAGGAAGGTAAGGGAAATAGGTGGTAACTAGTTATTGCTGCCACATATTGAGCTCATATTATCCAGTGCAGTGGTTCTCAGATTTTCATGGCACACACCTCACTAGGCTGGCTTGTGGAAACCCATGGCTGTAGTTCCTTCCCCAGAGCTCTTGATCTGAAGCAGGCAGGACTCGGAGCATGAGGGTTTTTTAACAAGTTCCTAGAGAATGCGTATGCTACCCATCCAGGGGCCACATATTGAGAATCTCTGGTACAATTAATTCTCCCCCGAAAATCATCCATAAGGTAGGTGTTATATCCACTTACCAGTTTTAGGAAACTGACTCAGAGTGTGCTCAAACAAAAGCTTTCGGAGGGTAAGCAGGAAATAAGTCTATCTCTGAGCTCCTGTGCTGGGAAGAGAGGAGGAAGGTGGAAAGTCTGAGAGTTGAGGAAGAGAAATACAATAGATAGGGAGGCAGAGGGGAAAGGTAGAAGAAGGCTGTCCGTTAACCTGGGGGTATTGAGGAGGGAGGGAGGACGGAATGGGAAGGTGGTCTAAAGCTCCCCACGGAAAGTAGGAGACCCTCTTCCTGGAGCTTTAAGTCAATTATCACAGCCTTTGGAATGCTGATCGGCCCTCCAGCCGGTTAGAAAGAGTCCAAATTGCATTCAAGAAATCTCTGCTCATTTATTGTCAACCTCCGGAGTTTACATTTGGAATTAAGGTTTATTTTCCTTAGGTTTTAGGAATTAGCTTTTGAACCTTAGAAGAGTCAGGTTCCTTGACTAACTACCGAATGAAGTTCTCCCTTCGGCCTTCAAAACTTTTATCAGTGCGATCTGAGCAAGCAGGGCTGTGTTACTGCCTGAAGGACACATTTGGAGGCTGTGCATGTATTTTACGCCTGCCCTTCGCTCCCCTCAGACTCTCCAAATCCATTTTGAAAATTTATTTACCTTGCCAGGTCTCCGTGAAATAAATCTTTCTAGAATAACTGGGCTCCAGCCTTCTGCCAGGCACCGCCGCTTGGCCACTCCATAATTTCCATTCTAAGGCTTCTGGTAAGAACGGGCCAGAGAGAGGAGATGGAGAGACATATTTATGGAAGGTGCTGATGTCTGGAGCTCTGTGAACCAAACAGAACACCCCACCCTTGCCTGCCTTCACACCCAAGGGAGCTTTGTGCTCGTTGGGGGTAGGAAGGAGGGGACAGCGGTGAGTTAGGCTCAGCTCCTAAGGCCCAGCTGAAAGTTGGAATGTTGGCTAGAGCTGGCCCTTGTCAAGTCCGCCAGCCTTTCCCTGTCACCCTTGAGGCCTGAGGGGGTGTGTGGGGGTACTTGCTGGGGCCACACAGGCAGTGATGGCACCGGTCACCGCAGCGATTTCTACTCCGATGCCCTTTCTGCTGCACCCAGCCAGTTACAGCCACCTGTGCTCAGGCAGAGGGTGGAACCAAGGATTTCAAACAAGGCTGTCCTGCTCATCCCTTAGGGCCTTGCCATCCCATCCTGCAGTTCTGTGGGACAGACCAGTCACCCCAGATTTTTTCATTTCAGGGGCCAAAGGGTCCCGCCTCCTATGTTTTAGAAACTACCTAGGGTTGACAACTGATTTTTGCCAGGTAAAAACCTGTCTAAAAAAAACCAACACCACCATTGCCACTTTTTTTATTGTGATAAAAATTATACATCCCATCAAATGGACTGTGGTCACCCTGTTCAAGCGGACAGATCTGTATATGGCCTGAGCACATCCCACAGCCCTGCAGCCAGCACTCCAGATGGTCTGTTCACCTTCCGCCTCCCCTCCCCCAGGCCTGGCCACCACCGGTCCGCACCTCTCATTTTAAAAGGATGTTTCGCACCTTTATTCTCATAATGTAAAAAACAAAGGGCATCTCTTTACCAGTGAGCCCCCACTCCTTTCCCCACTGCAGTGGGCAGGGACCCTTCTTACACAGAGCTCTGTGACCAGGCCCTCCATGCTGAGAGCCCGGGTGAATTGTGCACACATGCACCCATTTTTGTTTTGTGTTTTTTTGTTTTGAGGGAGGGGTGCTCAAAGGCAAATTCTGACCCAGCTGAAGCCTCTGCTAATTCCTCAGCAACTTCGGGGAGCAGCAACGCCTCCCTGCCCAGCTGCTGCTAGTGGTGTTTCCTTCCCCAAACTAGCTCTGCTGGGCGTGGGGGAGGGGACGCCCTCCATCAGAGAGGCCCTCCTAGCGGGTGAGGGGGCGGGGGGAGGGCAGCACATTCCTTTTCTTTAAGGAACCTGGCCGGACTTTAAGGTTAGAGCCCAGCGGAGTGCGGGCCGCCGGGGTACCTTTTCCCTGCGTCGATTCCTCTCCCTCCCCGCCCTCCCCCACGCTTAATGATCTTTCCATTACAGAACCCAGACCAGGAAGTGCATGACAGGTCGCAGCTGCAGACACATGGCTGGGAGGCCTGGGCTCGCGGCCAGTGGTGGGAGGGTCTGCGGAGGGTCTGCGCTCCGCTCTAGCAGCAGGGCCGTGTACATGCACACACCCGGCGTGCACACACGCGCACACGGTCCACGCGCGCACGCATGCACACCCTTCAGCTTCCTCGTCCGGCTTTTCCCTTACTTAACAACGTGGTGGAAGGTGCTTTTTACTTCTGTGTTGTAACCGTGAGCTGGTGGCCGGTTGTGCTTTTATTTTGACTTTAGGGTGTGATTTTTAATAAAGGCAGGCGATGGCCCCTCAAATTTCAGCCTATACAAGTGGCCCTTATTGGGCTTGGGGTACTTTGGGGGGGAGTTTTGGTGAACAGAAGTGCTCTGGCTTCTTTTTCCCAAAACAGGACCCGCCTTACGTGGCTTTAGCGTCCAGGGCAGTTGCTGGGCACAGTCCTAATGCCTCCTACACGATCCATTTCCCTCGTCTGGATTCTGTCTGTACCTGCCAGGTTCAGAGGTCTAGATGCAAGGGCATGCGCTTTGCAAACACGAAGACCTGGGTTCCAATCACAGCGAATGGGTAGGGCCACCTTCATTCTGGTGTTGAGTGGGGTTAGCTAGCTCCTCGCACGTACAGGTTTGCTCAGGAACTGTTAGTGCACCCCACACTGTGTCCCTGGGGGGGTGGGGGCCGTCGTCACACAGGAGTTTCTGTCTCCACCACCACCAGCTGTGTCGTTGGCTTTCTTCCCTGAATCTGCCAGGCCGCATTCCTCTGGTGCCAACTGTGAGATGGTGACACAAACTTCTAGGAACTGTGAGCTCAGACCCTTCCCCTAGCTGCAGGCCTCCGCCTCGGCCGCTGCTCTCCCGGGGCCGGAGGGTTCTCCACCGCCTGCGCGTCTCCGGTCGATGGACTTGCCTCTCTCCCCAGAGCCACCTCTCTCTTCCCGGGAAGGAGGGAGGCAGCGTGGACTGGGAATCCCTCCGGGGAAATGGATGTAGAAAGGGTTTTTATCCCGGATCTGTGGGTAGAGAGCGTCAGTAAATAGTTGGGGGTGAAAGCTTTTGCTGGGGAGAAAGGAAGAAGGGTGGGTGGGGAGAGGGGGATCTTTTAAAACAACTCCCGGGCACATTCCTTTGTTAATCACTTAATTACCGTCTTTGTCCCCAGCGTGCGAGCGCCCTCCCCACGGTGGGAGGCAGGGAGAGGTGGGGGGACACCGCCCCGGGTCTGAAGGGGAGGCCTCCGGGGTGGAACCCAGCCTCGGGACTCAAACCCAGGCTCCATCTGACGCTGGGTGAGCCCCTCGCCACATCTGTTTGAAGGTTCACACTAAACTCTCGGGGGGCCCTCTCCTGCTGCTCTCCGCCTGGGTCCCCTGAGTGGGGTCCTGCGTGCCTGGGCCTCCTCTTGGCCCCACTCCCGGGGGGCTGCGTTTGGGGGGGTCGTGCGGGGGCGCGGGGCCCGGGCTGCGGCTTCGGCCCTCGCAGGTGGCTCCGCACTAAATTACAGTGACGAGGTGGGGCACACAAAAGGCCGAAATCTTTTTTTAATAAAGACAAAACAAATCGCCGGCCCCCAGCCTCCGGGCCGCTGAATGGCCACGGCTTCCTGTCAGGATTAGCCGGGCCGCCCGGGCATGTGTGCGCCGCTTTCTCCTCAGGAAATACCTTCAGTAAGCCCCGGTGGGGTCCCCATGGCAACACGTGAGGGGACCTGCTGACAGAGGCCATTCAGCCCGCCATTGTTCCCCGGGCCCTTTGTCGGGAGCTGCATGGCTCGCCCCTCCGGCAAACACAGCGGTTTGCAGTTCTGCGGGGCTGAATGTGGCGTTTTTTACATTTTAATGGGCCCTTCTGGCTGGGGCCCATTTGCATGCAGAAAGGTCCTTCTTACTTTTTTTTTTGCTCCCCCTCTTTCTCTGTTAAAGAAAACAACACACCCTACACTCCAAATCCCCTGGGTGGGGACGGGTGCGGGCCGCGGGACCAGGGTGTCGGGCCCCGCTAATTGATTTGGTGTGTTCCTGTCTCCCTGCCACGCAGGCCTGCGCGCCCCGGGCCCCCAGCTTTCCCTGTGTCTTGGGGGACCTCGTGAGTTCAGGGCATCACGTATCTTCCCGTCTGTACCCCAGGCCTTGTAAGATAAGAGTTGTTCCCGGGATTTCGGAGAGATTTCCCCCCTCTAGCCTGGCCTTGTCAGACCAAAGTAAGTTTTCAGTTCCATTTCAAAGCCAAAATAACATAATAAAAAACCTTCGCAGAGGTCTCCCAGAGCCCTGCTGGGCCGTTCTGTGTTTCTTTTAAGTTGGCTTTCAAAGCCACCCCTCGGTCCTCCCCCACCCACAATTGCCCCCTCATTTATCTCTGGGGAGTTTGTGCCAAGACTGTAAACATTCCTGGACCACCAGTCCCCCCCACGTTACTGGAAGAGGGAGGATGGCGTTCTCCCTTAATTTATGCTTAACCCCGAAACCCCAAATCAAAAGGATTTCAAAGGGATGACAGAAGTGGCGACCCTGAACCATCGTGCCTGGGTTTTGCTGGGGGCTGACTACGCAGGCCCTGCCAGCTTTGGAGTGTGGAGCGCAGAGACACGCTCCTGACTTGGAGTGTAGATAAGTCACACAACGTCCCCGGACTCACCCACAGCCAAGCGGCATGAATAGGCACAAGATAAAGCCATAGAAAAGGTGTAAATCACATTAGAAATGAGATGAAGGTAGTTGGGGACGTCTTGGGGAAGTGATGGAGCAACAGGAGGAGGAAGACATTCTGGTAGGAGCCAAGTCCTTTGGGTGGGAGGAAGCAGAATAAAAGGGGCAGGGAAGGCACTGGCGTGGCTGGGGAGGTGGGACCTGGAGGCTGGACAGCTGTGTTGGGGGAAGGGAGGTAGTCAGAGGCTCCAGATTCTGGAGGAGGAGGAGGAAACGGGATCTCGGGAGTGTGAGGGGATGCGATGCAGAGTGCGGTGCGGAGCTATGGGTCCGAGGATGTGTGATCAGGAGAGCTGGCCCCGGGGGACGGTTGATGAACCCCTTTGCCTAATGTTCTTAATCTTCTCAGTGGAGTCAGGCAGGGGTCATCGGAGGTCATCAACTCAGCTGTAAACTAATCAAGGGTGAGGGGCTTGGGACATGGCAGGGTATCAGGTGACGGATCCAAGATTGAGGCAGGGACACAAGGAGGGAGGAAGGGAGGAGCTGTGCTGTCTACCTGTGGCCAAGGCAGAGCTGTAAGTACCCCCGAGTGGTCACCTTGCTGTCCCATGTGCTGCACGAGTGAGGTGCTGTGGAGGGGCCCGGAACCAGCATCTAGAGCCAGTGCTCTCGCCTTTTGTGGCTTTGGGAGAAGTTCCTCACGCCCTCCATTGTCTCCGGTTTGAATGGGAAAGAGCAGGAATAACAGGAACAGGAATTAACATGCCTGGTAGAGTACCAAGTGCCATGCCAAAAACAGGGCCTGGTTACTCGTCTGCCACTGTCACACTGCACTCCCTCTCCCCTATTTCCTACCTGCCAGATGTGCATAGTCCCATCTGCCCAACTTTAAAGGCCTAGAGTGTGGACAGGAGCGTGCTTTTTTTATGCGTTAAAAGCCCTAAGTTGTAAGGTCATCGTTGTGGGGCTGAGGAAAGTGAGGGGATGAAAAGGGGAGGGTCAGAATCCCATGTGTGAGCTCAGAGACATTGATGCCATTTAGACGGTCGGACAGAAAGGTTTTCAGTCTCTTTTCTGAAGTCAAGGATTGCAAAAGACACGGTGAAGGTCGAGGCTGGTCTTTCAAAGCAGTGGCCCTGGGACCTGGATTTGTGTGGATTCTGAGAGGCAGGCCAGCTGGGTTTGAATCGCAGCTTGGCCACGAGCTGGTGGCCAAGGCTGTAGGTGGGCTGTCCCGGACACACACTGAACCTCTGTGTGCCTCGGTGTCCACTGTGTAAAATGAGGGTAATAATAGTGTCTACTTCACAGGGCTGGTGTGAGGCTTACATAAGAACTGTGCTCAGCACCTAGTAAGGAAGCAGACACATCCAGAGGGTAGAGATAGTATAGTGTGTCACCATCGTGGAAGTGATGTGTGGGTTCAATGATAGTCTGGGGTAAGAGCCGTCACAGTACAGTGGTACCTCGAGATACGAGTGCCCTAACATACGAGATTTTTGAGATACGAGCCGTCGAGCGAGCGATTTTTGCTTTGAAATACGAGCAACAGTTGAGATACGAGTAATCGCGCAGATAGGCGGGCTGCACACGACCCACCAGTTTACCGAGACTCGAGCGTCTCATAGTTTCCCAGGTCTCAAGGTTACGGAACGAATTAAACTCGTATCTCAAGGTACCACTATATATGGGTTATCGTAAGCATGCTATAAATTATTAGCCAATATTAGCTTTGCCATTTTCAGAGTTATTTAAGGATCCCAAACCCAATATAGGAGAAGGCACGTGCTAAATTGCAGAGTGCCATGCAGATATATTGTTGTCACTGGTTTCAGGCTAAGTTGTGGGGTTTTGGGGGTGGGTCATTTCTAGACCAAACAGGGCTGGTGGTATCTCAAAATACATGTTCAGGTATATTTGTCCATGTGGCATGAATGGCCTGCATTCGTAGTCTACAGAGAATGTGCTCCCTGGGACTTTTTTTTAGTGGTTTTACTTGTTTATTGTTGTTTTTTACTATTTTTCTACCATGAACCTTCCGTTCCATGCTGGCCATAGAGTCTGACCTCGTGCCTCACCCCGCCTCGTCCCAAGCACTTCCCCTTTTCTGTTGCCCTCCAAGTTTTCATCCTCACTCTCAATCCTTATTTCATTCCCCTCTTCCCTGACCATCATGCCCAGCCTCTGCTGTGAATACCGCCGTCTGCCCTGACCACCGGTATTTAAGTTCTGTAACCTCAGAGCCTCTCCTGGGTTCTCACATTCCTCAGTTGTCTCATGTTACAGACAAAGTGCCTTAGACATATCAAGGTGTATTGTAAATCTGATCACCGCAACTTCCCTCCCTGTATCCCTGTTGCAATTAATTAGAGACACCTAATTAATGATAAGCCAGGTTGAAGAAAGTCCCCATCTTCTTGGATTTGGGGGAAAACCGGGCTCTCATCTCTCATCAGAATAAAAGGTTTAGGCTTTCTGTGACTTCATTCCCCCGCCCCGCCCCACATGACACCCGTGACCGGTAGAAGACGCAGAGATTTAGAATCAGGAACTCGGATCTGATCTGATGTAGCCAAGGCAAAACTGCCTGCTCGGTGACCGTGGCAGGTTTCTGGCTGGCCCTGTCATAGCAAAATGCTGCATCCTGATGGCTTGTTAGGGATGACAACGCGATGATGTTTTGGAGGAAAGTTTATCATGTCCTTAGACTTGAGAACACCATGGGAAACACCATCCCTACCTCTCTGTCTTGCTAGGTGCTTCCATGAGGATTATTAAAAAGTGGGGGTCCTTGATCTAGATTCCTTTGAGAGGATAGAAAGACTTCATCAGAGAAGCACGTGGGGTTGGTGAGGGCTCTATGGCTCCCTGTCCCTCACACTGAAGAGGTACCCATCCAGCCCGCACAGCCTTCCCTGGGCACGATCCCAGGAAAACTGCCTCAGGGCCAGAGGCCTCCGCAGCCTCAGATTCCCACAGCGAAGCAGGAGTCTTTGTTTTCTCCTGTTTTCTGGAGAGTTCTCTTAAGGCATTGTCAGCCTTCATCCTCTAAGGATGTTCAAGTCAAGCCCTAGCCCTAACCCTAAACTCCCTGCCGCCAGCGGAGATAATAGGGACTCTGTGTTGTGCGCCTCGAAGCACAATGCACCTTTTTTTTTCCACAGTGCACTTTGAACACATGGCACCTAGAGTCTGGGAGAGCGAATTTGACTCACGCCAAACATTTGCAGCCTCCTACTAGGTCACCATGGAGTCCAGATACCAAATATCCTCCAGCTTCCATTCCCCATCTCGTCTCTCAGGAAACAAGACGCACAATGCGAGCGCTTTGGTCTGCCACTTCCCTCCCGGTATCCCTGTGGCAATTAATCAGGTTCTCTTAGATTTGGAATGCTGGTTTCAAGTGGCCGAGCAATAAACTGGCTTTCTTTCCTTCATCTTTCACGGCCAGCCTAATAAAGGTGTCAATTAGCTCCTTTCTTGTTAGCTAATATATAACAACAGGATAGCCCTGGACCCATCGCTCTTGATCAGAGAAAGGCCAGCTCAGAGGAGATGGAGCCACAGATGCGAGAGCCTTTCAATGAGGGCATAAATGGGGACACTGGGAAGACCAAAAGAGAATGCAGAGTAGTGACTTGATTGCTATGGCTACCCGTGAGCAGCGATGCCCTCACATCTGCCACCTGACACAGGGACTCCCTAAGGTCAGGACCTCAGCTCTGGGTGGTGACACAGGTGGGAAAGGCCTGGTAAACCAGTGGTTGGTTACCTTTCCATCACCTCCCAGAAAAAAAGTACATTATCCTGGCTTTGTAAATGGAGACTGTGACATCCAAGTGCACTGTTAGCCATGAAAAAATCCACTGTATCCCAAAGGCCATAGGCTGATCTTTTGGTTCCTCTAAAAATTAGCCTTTGCCAGACGCTAAATTCAATTCAAGACCCATTAGGCACTTGCTAGGTTTCTGACTTTATTGGGCACTGTGGGAAAATTATAATAGTCAATTCTGCTCTGAGTTGCTTACGCTGTTTCTTCAGAGAGGTGAGACATGGACCCACCCCTTTGGCAGGAAACAGTACACCCAACTATCCATCAGTCAGTGAATAAACAAACAAAATGTGGTATGTCCATATAATGAAATATTATTCAGCCATTAGAAACAGTGAAATACTGAGCCACGTGATAGCACAGAAAAACCTTGAAAACGTGCTAAATGAAAGAAGCTGTCACAAAAGACCATACATGGTATGATTTCATTGACATGCAATATCCAGTGTAGGCAGATCTATAGAGCATATCTGTGGTTGCTTAAACTGAGAAAGGGATAGGAACTGCTAACGAGTACAGGGTTTCTTTGGAGGGTGATAAAAATGTTGCAAAGTTAATGGTGGTGATGGTTGCATAACAGGATATACTAAAAAACATCGAATTATACAGGGGTGGGCAGAAGTAGGTCTACAGTTGTGAGTACATGAAACGAGTTTATTCGTATATTCTTATTTATTAATTATTGTATTATTTGTCAACTATAAACCTATTTTTCCCCTCCCCTGTATGCTCTCAATGGGTAGATTTTATGGTATATGGATTATATCTCAATAGAGGTGTTTACAAAAGAAACCATACAAGATGCTATGCAATTGAGTACAATTTTGTTCGGTTCAGAGAGTACCTGTTTTACAGGAAATTAGGGTTGAGACACAGCGCCGACAGAAGGCTTCCTGGATGTCTTTGATGATGCGCTTTGAGAAGGGTAGGGTAGGAGGACTGCAGAGAGAGAGCTGACAGGCTTGGGCAGAAGTAAGTTTTGTTGTGGGGAGAATGCATTCGGTGAAGAGAACAGCCAGAGCTGGAGGGGAAGGTAGGGGAAAAGAAGGTTGCATGGAGAGAGGAGGGAACAGACTGTGAGGAACCTTGGATATCAAGCAGGGCTTTAGGTTTTATCCTATATACACAGGGCAAACTTTTAAAAACTTTTTCATTTAATGATTTTAGAGAGAGAAGGAGTGGAGGGAGGGAGGGAGAAACATTGATTTGTTTCTCATTATGCATTCATTGGTTGCTTCTTACTGGTGCCCTGACCCACAGCCTTGGCAAATGGGGACAATGCTCTAACCAGCTGAGCTACCCGGCTAGGTCCCCATAATGCAGGACCTTGATTTTAGGAGCCTAATGGACACAGCGCACCTAGGCCTGGAGCATCAGGGTGAGTTTGAACCCCAGGGGCGAGAAAAAGAAAGCAGGTTCGGAGGCTTTTTGTAGATGGTGCCGAAGAGGGTTGTTTGCACATCCTGGTTGGGATGAGTGGGAAGTTAGGAATCCAAGCCAGAATCAGCCAGCGACCGTCTCAGCAGGGCCAGTGGCCCTCTCCTGCTTCCTCGTGGGGACATACCCATGTCCTCCTCACTACCTTTTTGTCCCTTGGGCCTGTCAAAATAGGCTGCGATGCCAGCGACTGAGAAACTGGGTTTACTGAGTTTACTGTTTGACCAACGGCCGGTACCGATCACGAGCTGCAGAATGTTTAATCTGTGAGGTCACCGAAGGGAAATGAGATTGGATCAATAGGAGTGTCTGCTGTTTCCTTAAGGGTCAAGTCTGAGCTGCTTTTCTTCTGCTTTCTTTTGGCAAAAACCACCGATCATTAAAAATGGAAAGAATCACTTTTTTTTTTTTAGGACCCACAAAAGCTTATTTTTAATCAGTGGTGCGGTCTGCTCACCTTTGTGGTTGGTGTTCTTCTTGACCCGATTCACAGAAATAAATGAATGCTAGCCTAGTGGTTTCCAAACCCTTTCAAAGCAACGCCCCCCTTTGGATGACTCAGTCTTTACCCAATGTTTAAGATAGAGCCCTTGGATCGCACGCAGCCTGGGCTCCACAGCCTGCCTTGAGGTCCCGCTGAGGAGCATTGCTCTCTAGTGGACACCTGTTGAGCACTGCAGAATGAGTTCTGTAAAACGGGGGCAGTGAAGGCGGACAGGGAACGTACGAAGGAAGGCAGCGAAGGGACCGTGTTGGCTGTGCCTGTGTCATTCTTGCATTATCCAGCAGGCATGGATTGGGCAGTTCTTGCGTGCCAGGCGCCAGACTTGGTAGGTGTTGGGGATTTAAAGGTAAATAGGCCACGTCCCTATCCTCCCAACTCGGTTGAGAAAGGGGCTTTCCTTCAGTGTGAGAGATGTGATGGGAGGGCCCCTGACCCCAGTGGAGTCGGAAAAGGCTTTGGGAGAGAGTTATCAGCAGGCTGAGACCTGGAGGGTGAGTGAACAGGACTAGGTAGAGACATGAGCCTTGCAGGGGGAGGCGGTATGTGAGGAGTCCCAGGTGTGTGAGCCTCTGATGCTGAACCAGGGGTGAGAAAATAAGGCTTCCCCAGGTGGAGACCAAGTCAGGTGGTAGATTTGAGCTGCACCCAGCGCTCTTTTGGTGGGGGCGGACACTTGCGGAAGACGCCGGGAGCCCCCCACCTGCAGCTCGTGAGGGGAAGTAGAATCTGCATTTCCCTCTGGTTAGCCAAGAGGGGGGTGCTCAGGAGATGGGGAATGCCTTGCCTGGTGGTGGACTCCTCGGTGTGTCTAGCTTCAGGCTCTCTTGTCGGTGTGAGTGTGGAGTTGTTGGTGAGAGGGATGGGTGTGTATGGACGGGGTCCTATCGGATCTTGGGAGGTGTAACCACAGGGGCTCCAGGGAAAGGGAGGTGCGGGAGACCGGACATGTGTGCCCGGACATGTGTGCAGGGGGGGGGCAGGGGGAGGAGGAGAAGAAGGTGGGGGGCTTAGGAGGAGCCCTGCAGCGGGGAGGAGAAAAGAGCTTTGTGTGCACCGGCTTAGGCTGCCAGCACAAGTGTGCGTTTGGTGGCAGCTGCAGGCCTCCCTTCCTAATATAGGCAAAAGCTCCGAGTCCTCGGGCCTGACACCTGTTAGCCTAGAGGCTCCCCTGAGCTGACCTCTGCTAGGCTCTCCCCCCCCCAATATTCATCTTAGGCATCTGATTCATTGGGGGGCCAGTACCCTACCTCCCCAATCACCTGAACCAAGAGCGGCCTCGTGGATACATTGCCTTCTTAAGTTGGGTGGGGGCTGCTAGATGTTTGAGGGTTTGGGGTTTGCTCCACTGCTACTCGGGGAAAGAAAGGGGGAAAGACTGACCTAGCCGAAAGGAAACGGGGTGTTTCTCTGGGAAGCGGCCGTTCTTGGCAGGGAACGGAGCGTGTGGGGAGGGGCCGTCCGGGGCGGGGCTGGCTGTGTCCCCCTAGGATGGAGGGGAATGAAATGTGAACCGCTTAATGCTGCTGCAGCTGCTTCCTAACTTTTCCTCTTTCTACCTTTGACCTTCGGAGGAGGGGGATAGAGAAGAAGAGATGGGGGTGTGGGGGTGTTTTCCTAGGTAGCTAGCCGTTTCCTGACTGACCCATATTCCAGTCCCCACCTCCCCAGCTCTGCGGCCCCTGGGATGTGGCAGCTCAGTGCCTCTAGCGTAATCCCCTTTGTCTCTCCCTCCTTCCCTCTCCCTCTCTTCCTCTCCGGCCCCTTGGTTCCTCTTCCCGGGCCCTGTGGTGGCTGCAGCCCAGCCCTGGGGAGCCCCCGTGGAAGTGGAGTCCTTCCTGGTCCACCCCGGTGACCTGCTGCAGCTCCGCTGTCGGCTGCGGGACGATGTCCAGAGCATCAACTGGCTGCGGGACGGGGTACAGCTGGTGGAAAGCAACCGTACCCGCATCACAGGGGAGGAGGTGGAGGTGCGGGATTCTGTGCCCGCTGACTCCGGCCTCTACGCTTGCGTGACCAGCAGCCCCTCGGGCAGCGACACCACCTACTTCTCCGTCAATGTCTCAGGTTGGTAGCCAAGCCCTGCCCTCACCTTCTTCCCGGCCCTCCCCTTCCATGACCTGCCCCCCATTCTGCTTCAGAAACTGCTGCCCACTAACATTGCTCCCTGCCCGCCGCGTGGCTTAGCTCTCAGAGGGGTGACCAGGGGGGGCGGGGTGTGGGCCCCAGGCTTCTCAGATCTACCTGGGAGGTGATTGCTGATACTCTGGGCGCAGTCAGACACCGACTTCACCACAGCTGGCCCCGAGTCCAGGGTGCCGGGTAGGCCTCAGCCAGCTTCCACCCTGTCATTGCCTTGCCATCTGGTCTTGGTACTTGGTTTAGCGATGAGAGCCCCAGAATCCGTTGTGAGGTCCCTGCTGTGATGGGGAAGGATCCAGATGCACCGCCATAATCCACAGGGTTTGCATAAAATATCCATCCCCCAGCTTCTGGAGCAGCAATCAGGGCAGCCAGGGAACCAACCCTAGAGCTCGGCGACTTGGGGAACCTGTCACAGTTAGAGTGTGACTTTCACAGAGCAGGATGAGGCAACATAGAACCGAAAATCCCTTTATGCCATTTGTGAATCTCCGGGTGCACGCTTGGCACCGGCCCCACTTGGGGCGTCCTTTAGAACCTGCCCCCAACAGGGACTTGACACCTCTCTTTCCCTCCAGACACCAAAAGCGCTAGCAAGGACGAGAGAGAGATCTGGCCTGAGCCCCGATTGCTGGTCACCTGTGTGTCAGACCTCTTAAGAGGGAGGGATACTTGTTGGGGAGAGGTGATGGCAGGTGTGAACTGGTGTATGAGGCTCCCTATGTGCTCTGGCAGAAAGAGCAGCTTCCAAACTTTAGCAGATGCATGCTGGAAAGAGTCCACCAGCGGTTGCTCAGCTCATGGCTTTGGAAATAGCTTCCGGCCTCAGTGTGTCTAGATCTGTCTGACTTCCCAGTGGTGATCAGGCCAGAGGAGGAGGATACAGGTCCCCTGGGTGCTAGTTCTGAGTCCCAGCACATCCCGTGGTACCATGAGTGGGAGAGCCTCTGAGTGCAGGGTGGTAGTAAATTAAAGAGGCCCACTGTCCCTGGTGAAGTATAAAGAGCTCTGGGCAGAGAGGGGCAGCGAATTAGGTTGTGGAGAAGGAGAGGGACAAGCATAGAGCATGCAGTTCTTAGTGAACCGTTTTCTCCCACTGACACAGAGAGAAAGTCGGTAAGGGCTTGGGGGTCAGTATGGGGAAAAGGTGTCTGCATTCATCTGCCACTGGACCGGCCTCGATGTGTCGGGGATGTTGATATGGATGGAAATCTAGAGGAACCTCTCCCCCTGGAGGGACCTCAGAGCCCCTTCTCCTTCTCACAGATGCTCTGCCCTCCTCGGAGGACGACGATGACGATGATGACTCCTCCTCAGAGGAGAAAGAGACAGATAACACCAAACCAAACCGTATGCGTGAGACACTGTTTCCTACCTTACTGCCCGTGGGTCTGGCGGTTGGGTCGGGTGGGAAGAGGGAGTTCAGGTGAGGAGGAGCGGGCCCATGGAGGGGTGATGCTTGGCAGTGGGATCCCTTGGGCATCCTGATTAGTGCAGGCACTGTTCACAAGTGGTGGGCAGGTGGGCAGGGTGTCTCCAGGTCCCGGCCTGGGCCCTTGCTCCTGAGCCTGACAGCCCCGCCTCTCTCTCTTTCTCTCTCGGCTTTTCCTGGGCAGCTGTGGCTCCATACTGGACGTCTCCAGAGAAAATGGAAAAGAAATTACATGCAGTGCCAGCTGCCAAAACAGTAAAGTTCAAATGCCCTTCCAGTGGGACTCCTAACCCCACACTGCGCTGGTTGAAAAATGGCAAAGAATTCAAACCTGACCACAGGATTGGAGGCTACAAGGTATGTGTGCCTGTAGGAGCATTAGAGTAGAAACGGGGGAAGCTGGTTAAAGAAATCCTTGTTCTATGCCTTTACTTGTTTCAAATAAAGCTTTCTAACTGTAGAAGCAATCCACTTTATAAGCATTTCAAATGCAAATATGTGCAAGTGGAGTTGGATTTTTCAGCCTTTTTTTTCTCTGTGTATGGTTTTTAGTTAATTACACCGGGTATGTACTTCCTTATCTTGTCACGAGTTAACATTATAGCATGAGTCTCTTGCCATGCATTTTAAAGGTAACTTTTCGCAAGTGCCTAATATTCCATTATTAAAATGTCCAATAATTTGATGGACTATTTTGTGTTACTCATTTTCTAGTTTTTCCAATATTATAATTAATATCACAGTTAGTATCTTTATACTTAAATATTTGTCGGCATTTTTAAATGTTCTTCCTTAGGACGGATTGCTAGAAGTGAAATTACTAATTCAGAGTGCTAGCATTTTCTTTAAGCCCTTGACACATATTACTCAGTTACCTTTTTCCTGATAATTAGGTTATTTTACTTATTTATTCACATTCATTTATTACATGAACATTTCTTTGAACACATGTCTTTCTAGAGAGTATACTAGGCAAGAGAGAGTTCAAAGTACAGTGGGAAGATATAACATTTTTATTGTGACTTTTGCTCTAACGAAGGATGATGATGTTGAGTATAGCCTTATTTTATTTTACTTTCTTAAAAAGAGAAATTAGTTCGCCCTCCCATCACAAAGCATGAGAATAAGCTCACTATATCTTTACCCCCAGATTTGATAAGTGAAAATACCTTGTTTTCTTGTGTGTTGTTTTGCTTGTCAACAGATTTAAAATTTTCTTATGTTAATGAACAATTTCCATTTCCTTTTATTTCTCTGCTTATCTACGTTGTAGGAAGAATATCTTCATTGGAACTGTTTTTTTAGAGCCTCTGATCCTCCTTATAAGACCCTCTTTCTCTCCCATCCCACCTCCCTGCTCTTTTCTCGTTAATCTTATTAAGAAAAGCAGAGGAGAGCAGGGAAAATGGGGGAACATTTTAAATTTTGCTATGTATAAGACACGGTGCTGTGAGTGGTCCAAGACAGCGCTCCTGCCGTCAAGAATTTCAGTCTCAGGAGGGCAGATGTCCGTGAAAAGCAGGCTGTGATCAGTGCTTTATTAGAGGGACAGTGAGAACAACTCTGACCCCTGATCAGGCTGGAGAAGCCGGTTTTGAAGTGAGACATCAAGGGCAGACAGAGCCAGACTCTTACCGGGGAGCCAGACCCGCACAGGAACGGCCTGGATAGCGCGCAGCAGTTGGGAAACTTCCCGGTGTATTTGTGTGGGGGAGGGCGGTGGAGAAGGCACATTTGTCCAGGTCACGATGGCCTTGGTGGTTGTGGGCAGACATCCAGAGTCTGGGTGTGGGTGGGCTGGGGTGGGCAGGACCTGCCTTGTCCTGTCTCACAGTGCTGCGTGGGCCCTGTGCTCTGTCCAGATTGGAGGGTCAGTGCCACCGGGCACCAATGCCGCCAGCGGCTTCCGCCTGCATTCTCCTCCACACCCTCAATGGCGCCCTTCCGCATGTGTCCCCTCAGGTCCGTTATGCCACCTGGAGCATCATCATGGACTCCGTGGTGCCTTCTGATAAGGGCAACTACACCTGCATTGTGGAGAACGAGTATGGCAGCATCAACCACACCTACCAGCTTGACGTTGTGGGTAAGAACGCCGGTGGCGACGGGAATGGGAGCTTAGAGGAGAGGGAGCAGGGGCGTTGAGAAAGCAGCCATGAGGTCCAGCTTTAGTTAGGCATAGAGCCAGGATGGTGGAGGCACTGTATAGCTCTGTCGCTTTAAGCGGGTCACCTTCCTCTTTGTGCCTCACGGGTCTGTAAGTAGAGTCAAGGGGATCAGGTAGTGCCGTGACTCACTACAGAGTGAAAGGTGCCGTTGATAGTCTCTCCTGAAAGAGGAGACTGGAGTAGTGATGTGAAATTCAGCGTAACAGTGGCTCTTGCTTAGTGAATGACGGCAGTGTGCTACCCACTTAACCACATCGCCTGCCATTCTCCTGGCACCCCTGCAAGTACAGAACAAACTAGGGCTCAGAGAGGTCCATGCTGACTCCGAACCCCAGGCCCAAGCTGACTCCAGGGCATTGCATGAGACCCGGGGGGCTGTTGCTGCTGCCTATTCCTTGTAGCCAGTTTGAATCTCATTCTAGGAATCTTAAGGTAAAGAGTTTCACAACCAGCGTTCTGTCTTGGTTTTGAGGAAGATGGTCTAAAAAGAAGCTTCTGGGCCATCCAGCATTTCCCACAAGCTTGTAGGTGATGCTAGGCTGCTTCTTCGGACCACACTTGTGACAGCAAGAGTCGAAGTGACTTCCCTTTGTGGTCTTTGGGATGCTGTCTGTCCGCACTCCTGACAAGCCTGTCCTCCTCCCCCTACCTTCACAGAGCGGTCCCCTCACCGGCCCATCCTGCAAGCAGGGCTGCCTGCCAACAAGACCGTGGCCCTGGGCAGCAATGTGGAGTTCATGTGTAAGGTGTACAGTGACCCCCAGCCCCACATCCAGTGGCTAAAGCACATCGAGGTGAATGGGAGTAAGATTGGTCCGGACAACCTGCCTTATGTCCAGATCTTGAAGGTAACCTTGACCCCAGTCTCCGGGGGGGGCTGGGTGCTGGGAAGGAGACTAGTATTTCCTGGGACCCACGGACCTGTGGTGTAGCTCTATGCCCACGATTGGGACTCATCCTTTACCCTTTCGGCACACATGCTCCGTCTTAAATAGGGAGCGAGCCACGTTCCTCAGGCCTAGTGACAGGTCACAGAACGGAGGTGTGATGGGAGGTGGTTGGGCATGGCTGGTTCCTAACCATCTCTGAGAGTGGCTTCTGGGTCAGCTACTCGAGGAAAGCCTTGGTGGAGGCCTGCTTTCCCATTGCTCAGGACCAGAGCCTTCCCAGCAGGCATGTCCCAGCCTCGGTCCTCTCTCCCGAGTCACGTTCTTTCCGGCAAGCAGGGTGATCGATAAGGGGCACGGCTTAATTAGAGCTGAAAGAGCAAATGCCACAGGTAAATTCCAAGCAGGAGGAAGAGTAATGGCATTTTCTTCCTTTTTCCTGTCACTCCCAGACATTTGATTGTCCCTGAATGCTCCATTAATCCAGGGAAGGTAATTGCCTAACCCTCCAGTGGATCTTGCAACAGGAAGTAACCAGAAGGCTGGGAAAGTGGTTTACCTCCTGGTCCCAGAGTTAGAGCTCATCCTCCCCTCACTCGGCTGTCCCAGAGATTTACTGGCCGTCCCTTCTCTTCACTACCGGTGCTGAAACTGC
>PVJN01021002.1:0-35227 GCA_004026805.1 Lasiurus borealis
TGACCCCACTTCTGCCTGGCAATTGACCACCCGCATCCAGTCCGGGGAGGAGCCGTGGAGGTTGTTGTGAAGTCACTCGTGAAATTAAAGTCACCCCCCCCCCCCAAAAAAAAAATTAATGAGTATTTTCTCTCCAGTGTTTTCTCAAGTCAGTTCTTGGGAGTGTCCATTTTCTGAACTAAACCGATTTATTTTGACAGATGAGTTATTCAGGGTTGAGTTACAGGTCTGTGCATGAGAGCGCCCCGGGCCACCACATGTAAGCCCTCTCTGATGGCGGGGACCTTGTCTCGGGCTTCTTTGTGACCTCTCTATGGCAGGCAGGGTTTGGTGTAGAGTCAGCACCAGGAAATGTGTGGGGAATTGGACAGTTGGGTGAAAGATGTGTTCTGGAACCACCAGACTCCGCCTCTTCAAGAACTGTCCCGGAACCCCTAACCAGAATCTCATTCTTTTTTCTTGCAAAATTAGGAATGTCACCTGAGCCTTGCACCTGAAGAACCACCTCTGAGAAAACCCTGCCTGTGTCTGCAGAGTGAGCTTGGGTTCCTCACGTTATTCTGGGATGGAGAGTCTTCGGCAGGGTTAGATGTGTTACCGTCAGCTTAGGAGAGATGGCATCTTTGCAAAGGAAGGGGCTGCAAGCAAGGATTCTCAGCTCCGAAGAAGAGGAGAAGCTGAAAAGGGACCAGACTTTAGTGTCGGATTTTAAACAACAAAAACTGGAAAGGGAGGCTCAGAAGAACTGGGATCTTTTTTACAAAAGGAACAGTACTCATTTCTTCAAAGATAGACACTGGACCACCAGAGAGTTTGAGGAGCTCAGATCATGTAGGGAGGTAATGTTATACCTTATTGGAGCTGTTATTTCTTTATTTAAAAAAAAAATGTTTTAATTGATTTTAGAGAGAGGAAGGGAAAGAGAGAAACATCGATCAGTTGCCTCCTGAAAATGCCCTGACTGGGAGTCTAACCCACGACCTGAGTGTGTGCCCTGACAGGGAATTAAACCTGCCATCTTTCCGTGTACGGAACGATGTTCCAGCCAAGCCACTCTGGCCAGCACTGAGCTGTTCTTCACTTAAAATGTGTAGAAAAGAGTGTTGCATTTTTATGGCAGGCAGGTACATAATTTATGAAGCCTGTCAGAATATTTTATACCTTAGAAAGTAGTAGACTGGTCTCAAGTAGTTTTAGCAGTTCCTGGGTTGTATAATAAATACATAGGAGAGAGCTTCAGTGGGTATTTTTGTTTCTTTAAAGCTAATCTGAAAGTTGTCCATGTTAAATTCATACTGAAAAACTTCAGTGGCAGATTCCTAATGATGATGATCACTTGACATTGCCCTTTTCTTAAACTTTACATCTGTGATTTAAGCCTTATACTAGTGCTGTGAAGCAGACATTAGTGTTAACCCCGCTTACTGACGAAATTAGGGCACAAAGCCATTTAAGTGATTAGTCCAGCGATAGAAAACAGGCGTGAGGGGAGAAGTCTCAGTTGAGCTGTGAATGCTGTGTTTTCTCCACACGAAACTGCCCCATGTGGCATGACAAATTGAGATGTCAGTATTAACTTGAGGTTATTGATTTACTTATCTATTGCCTCTGAGGGCAGAGATCTTGTCTTTCATGTTCTGGGCCTTTTAGTTTGGTTTCTTTCTTCATTATGCAAACGTAGTGTACTCTAACTTCAGGTTCTCTTTCCTCAGTTTGAAGATCAGAAATTGACTGTGCTGGAAGCTGGCTGTGGGGTTGGGAACTGCTTATTCCCACTTTTAGAAGATCTGAATATCTATGCTTATGCCTGTGATTTTTCTCCAAGAGCAGTTGAATATGTCCAGGTTGGTGCACCGTCCATGTATTCGCTTATGATTCTGGTTTTTTAGATTTGCTTAACTTGCCTTTTATACCCATTTGACCAATTTCTGTTCTCTCCCTGAAGTTGACCAGCTATGATAATAAAAAATGTAGTTTTCCATTTACATACATATATAATATTTATAGAAAGACAGCTTCGTTCAAAAAAGTAGAAAGAAATACCATAACGACACCCATATACTTATTTTAAAAAAATACCTTTTTATTGATTTTAGAAAAAGAGAAAGGGAAAGGAATAGAGAGAAACATTAATGACATTGATCGGCTGCCTCCTACTGGGATGAAACCCACAACCTGGGCCTGTGCCCTGACCAAGAATCGAACTGGGGACCTCTTGGTTCAACCACTGAGCAACATGAGCCAGGCTATTTATCCAAATGTAATGATTGCCAGCATTTTGTTGAATTTGTTTTAGACTTTTTTTGTGTGTGACCTGTTTTAAATTACACATTTTTCACTGTTAAACATGTTAGCATACATCTTTAATAAGGATTGTCTCTATATGACCACAAAACACATATATAAGAAAAATAACTCTTAATTCCCTAATGTCATTAATACCCAATCCAGATTCAGATTTCCCCAGATAGTCCCAGGTGTTTTTTATAGCTATATTTAATCAAGGACTGCATCTTATGTTTCATTATGTACTCTAAATCTCAGCCTAAAACCATGGTCAGCAAACTGTGGCTCATGAGCCACATGTGGCTCTTTGGCCCCTTGAGTGTGGCTCGGCCTGGGCGAGTCTATTTTGAAGAAGTGGCGTTAGAAGAAGTTTACGTTTAAAAAATTTTGGCTCTCAAAAGAAATTTCAACCATTGTACTGTTGATATTTGGCTCTGTTGACTAATGAGTTTGCCGACCACTGGCCTAAAATATTCCTGCCCTTCCCTTTGACTCTTTTCCACACTGACATTGAGCTTTTGGAAAATGAGCCATTTTCTGTAATGAGGTCCCACATTCCAAAATGTTTCTTTGTATCATTGTTTAACTTGTTCCTCTTTCCCAGTACCTATTTGTTCCCATTCTCAAACCACATTATGTTAATACTACACTTCTCCATTATTCTTCATTTTTCTAAAGATTTTCACTTCCAGATTAATCAGATTTTCCTTGTGAAGTTTCTAGAAACTTATTAGGATTCAGTAGAGATTTCACTGGATTTGTAAGTGGAATGGTAGGTAGAGTTGGCATCTTCAATATTGAATCTTCCCATTCAGTAACTGTATATGTCTTTCTATTTACTCAGGCCCTTATTTACATTTAAGCAAAGAGTTTTATATTTTTCTTTATAACGTACTTATAAGTGTGTTAAACCTAGCGACCAAAGTGTACCGGGAACACAAGTGTAGTAAAAAGAATTTAGGTTTATTTAGCGCTGCATCAAGGTTTACCCAGGAGAACTGTGGGAACTGGAAAAACTTCTTGTAAGTTTAGTTTTATAGTGGATGATTCATTCAAAGGAGGATTAAGGAAGCAGAGATCAGTTTTGGATTATTATCCCTCTGGAAGTATATGCTTCTAAAATGCTCAGTTTTGAATATATGATAGGCTGTATTCTTTCCTCAATTAAAAAATGATTTGTTAAAATGAAATCTTGCCCTTCATATTGAATATTCCATTCTTTAATGTGCAAATGATTCATTACCCATAACAAAGGGATAGTGATCTCTGTGCAATAGTATACAAATGGAAACACAATCTCCTTTAGAGGCTGTATTTTTCTATATACATATATCAACATGGATATTGCATTAAAATTATTTTGTGTTTTTCCTCTCTTTAGCAAAATCCTTTATATGACACAAAAAGATGCAAGGTGTTCCAGTGTGACCTAACGAAAGATGACCTTACGGAACATGTGCCCCCCGAGTCTGTGGATGTTGTCATGTTGATATTTGTACTGTCTGCTGTTCACCCCGATAAGATGCATCTTGTCTTACAAAACATTTACAAGGTTGGTGATTTGGAGTCTGCACTTGAGGGGTTGGACATCCCAGTCTTCTTGCTTACCTGCTCTCTGAGGCTCATGTACCGTCTAGATTCAAGAGCCCCCATTCTCATTAGGTAGGTTGTATGTGGAAAGGGATTCTGTGTAAAAATCGTCCACCCTAAACTTTGATTTGTCTAATGGTCATCACTGCTCTTCAGAGCTTGGCCAGACTTGGAGCAGGATGGTTTTTACCTGGGATTTAGGAATCTTGTAAAGTGAGAGGAAGTGTGGTTCATTGATCAGGAGCACACAGTCAGGAGTCACAGTGTCTAGAATCAAAATATGGCTTCCCTATTTAGATAAGTTCCTTTATTTCTCTGAGCCTCAGTTTTACTACCTGTAGAAATGTTGCGATAATACTTCCTAGATATTGGAATTGGTGAGAATATATGAAATATGTACTAGAATAAAGTGCTTAGCATGATGTCTAGAACATATTAAGTGTTCTTTACAAGTCAGCCATTGTTGTTGTTACTGCCATTTTTGTTATTCAAATGGGGAGAACCCAAAGAGCTGTGGCCACCAGGAGGCTGCAATACTCCGGAAGTAAAGCTTCATGTGTAAGTCATGAGACTAAAGGTAAACCATCTCATCTCCCTTCCCTAGGCCTCAATTTCCCTGTCTGTAAAACGGGTGTGTCTCACAGAGTTAGCTTGAGATGCAGATGAGATTGTGTCAGGGCACTTTGTAAACAAGGCTCTTATCTGTACAATCAATTGGTAATGATGTTGATTAATTTAAAAAATCAACAAAATCTAGAAATTCTAAAAATGTAAATTCTTACTTTAAACATGTTATTATAACTTAAAATATATTAATATTCATTTGTCACTCTTTAGATGTAGAGCCAAAGCCTTTTCTTTGAGTTTGGGACCATTTGTTATCTTTCTTACATGAGCCACACATAAAATAGAATTTGGTTTCTTTAAAAATGGATCAAGCCCTAACCAGTTTGGCTCTGTGGATAGAGCATCAGCCTGTGGATTTGAGGGTCCCAGGTTGGATTCTGGTCAAGGGCATGTACCTTGATTGCGGACACATACCCAGTAGGGAGTGTGCAGGAGGCAGCTGATCAATGTTTCTCATCGATGTTTCTAGCTCTCTATCTCTCTCCCTTCCTCTCTGTAAAAAAAACAATAACATATGTTTTAAGTAATAATAGTAATAAAAATGGATCAATAAATTAAAAGCAATTGGAAAGGAATCTGGAACAGTGTCTCTTACGTTCTTACCCAGGCTTTCACAGTTGATTCTCACACCCTAATCAAATAGCAGTTTGTTCAGTGCTTTATCAAATCTTCCCAATGTACTTTTCATAGAAAACAAAAATGCTTTCTATTGACATTTGTATTATACTAGAGGCCCGGTGTATGGATTCATGCACTGGTGAGGTCCCTTGGCTGAAACTGGCTCTCTAACATCCCCAAGGGATCCTGTATTGTGAAAGGGAAGTTCTTGGGTGACGCACCTCGGAATTGGGCTCCCTCCTCTCTGGTTCTGGGTGTGTCACTGGAAAACTGCAGCTGCCAAGTCACCACAGCTCGGCAGCTCCTGTGTTGAGCATCTGCCCCCTGACGGTCATTGTACATCACAGCTACCAGTCAGATGGTTGGAAGGCCACTTAGACTTTTATATACATAGATTGTTTATATTCTCATATCAACATATCTATATATGTGTATGTAAAAGAGTGATATGCAAATTGACCAGACAGCAGAAACAACCAGTCAGCTATAACATGCACTGACCAGCAGGGGGCAGACGCTCAATGCAGGAGCTGCCTCTAGCCTGCAGGCCCAGATCGCCTGATGGAGAACGGGGAACCAGGGGTGGGTGGTGGCAGACACAGGTGGTACCGGAGTCCTGACCCTCCCACTGGTTGCCCCACACACAGGGCAACCGGTGGCCACAGGGTGTGGGGCTGTTAGGCATGTGTGAATGAACAACCTCTCTGTTCCTCCCCCTGGCTGGCAAGGCTCTGATTGCCCGATGGGGTGGGTGGTGGTGGACGCGGGCGGTGCCTAGACCCTGACACTCTCACTGTTGCCCCACACACAGAGGGCGAGGGGTGGGGCCAGCTGCTGGCAGCTGGGGAAGATAAGCCCTGATTGCAGGCCAGGCCTAGGGACACTACCTATGCACGAGTCTCGTGCGCCGGGCCTCTAGTATAATTATAAGTCTAAGTATAACCAGGACAAGCAAGTTTGGGAACAAACACAAGTGACCAATGGTAATTCTGCAGCCAGCTCACCTGGGGGCACTAAAGTACAAGTGTGCATGATCTAAAGCCTGTAAGCCTCACCTATTCAATGAGTCGTGGGCTTCTGTCAGTCTGCTCTACAAAGGGAGAGGAGAGCATTCAGCAAGTTGAAAGGTAGATGCTAGGTGTGACAGCATTTGTGTATTTAGAGCTACTTGTACATTAAAATTTGACCCTGATTTTAGTTGTTTTAAAAGAGTAGTGAGGTAGAAATTTTAAGACACTAGAAACCTGTTAGGGAATAATTATTTGCACTTCAAACAATATTTTTTTAAAAAATCAGATATTGCCACCTTGGTTTTAGCCCTCTGAGGTTTTGTAAGGTTTTTTGTTTGTTTGTTTGTTTGTTTGTTTGTTTGTTTTTCTCCTTAACCTTCCCTTTCCCTGTTCCTGGTATCTGAGCAGATGAGAACCCAGCGTATACCAATAAATGGGCATGGAAGTTAAGCTGGGTAAACAGGGAAGAGAGAACATTAGGGAAGCGATAGTAGGATCACCTGATTTGAAGATCCGGGTGAGGGTGAAGGATTATTAAAGATGGGGAACTAGAGAGAGAACTAAAAAGATGGTGGGGATGGTCAGAGAATGACCTGGATGACTTTGAGAATATGAGGAAGTTACACACTTTAGTGCTGATAAGACTTTAGGACATGTTCATGGGAGTGAGTGGGTTAAGCAGGTTAGAGGACAGGATCTTTGAAAGAGAAACTCAAATCATTAAGAAGCCAGCATAACCATGGCTGGTTTGACTCAGTGAATAGAGTGTCAGCCTGCAGATTCAAGGGTCCCGGGTTCGATTCCCATCAAGGACATGTACTGACTATCCCTCTCCCTTCCTCTCTGTAAAAAAATCAATAAAATATACTTTAAAAAAAGAAGGCAGCATATTTGGAAGGATAACGCACATGTGTATTGAATTGACCAGAATTAAGAATGGAATAGTATTGAGAATAAGGGAGTAAACCCAAAGATACATTCGTATGAAATGAAGAGATATGACCATGGAACTAATAGACATTGGTATCAGTAAGGAATATCGATGATATAATCTGATCACAAGAGATTCGGAGCTGGGGGTTTCAGGGAGGAAAAAAGAGAATGCACAGAAAGTAGCAATGAGGAGCGAGAGAGGAAACCAGCTAGGTCTCCCAGCCCAGTGGTACAAGGGCAGTGGGAGAAAACACAGCCATGACTTGAGAAGTTGCAGGGAAAAGTGTCATTGGGACAGTGAGGTTTCTGTGAGCACAAGAATGAAGAGAAGATTCAGAAGAGGTTGCGGATACTGGTGGTTTCACTGATGGAGGCTTCAGGTGTTAGGTAGCAGAATATGGAATAGCAGGAACTTTATGGGGCTGAGGGTGCCCACTAGCAGTACTTCTCTTCATTATACAGAGGTCCTAGTCAGCGCAAAAAGACAAGATTTGAGGATCAGAAAGAAACAAAACTTACTACTTTCCGATAATACAGTCGTCTAAGAATATATTAAAAGAAAATTTAAAAAAAAAGATTTATTAAAAGAATTACAAAAGCTATTGTAAGGAAGATAAAATTACTCCAGAATGTTAACATCAGAGAAATTTTAAAAACCACATAATTTTAAACTGAAAGAAAACCTTTAAGTTGAATTACCTCATTTTTGGAATATAATGGTTAAGTAAAAGTAGACCAAATTTGTCATTGGAAGATTTAGATTTTGTTCTACCTGTGCCACCAACTTGCCTTGAAAACTCAGGCAAATCATTTTACTCTGAGCCTAAGTTACTGTTAAGTGAGTATAGTAGACTAACCTACCCACTTCTCAGAGTTACTGGGGGAATAAAAGAACCTAACAGTGAGAAATGTCTGGTTTAACTCTACAGTGCCATGATTAAAGGAGGCATTAGGTATCATAATTATTATTTTACAGATGAGAAAACATATACAGAAGCATGAAATTACTTGCTCCAGGTCATTCAACTAGTTAATAGAAGAACTCTGTATGAATCAAGATTTTCAAATTCCTGAGTGAGTGCTTTTCCACTGTCCTGTGTAACATTCCCTTCTGAAATGGAGAATAAGTCTTTCTCATATGAGCTGATTTTTTTCAGAATTTTTCCCTCTCAATTATTCACATTTTAAAATTTAACATTTTTGACCAAGATAAGAATGTTTTTATCCAAGATAGTTAACAATAGTTAAAATGCATGCTACTATTGGTAAGAAATTAATAAATGAGAGAATCTGCTAGCACACTTGAAAGTATTATGGACAATACTTTATATTCTATTCTGAAAGAAATACATCAAACTATGTCAGATATCTATTAAAATAGGTAGTATATATCATGTCTTACTTATCTTGTTGATGTGATGGGTCAGAGTAAGAGTTAACAAAATTAGTGCCCTCTTTGAAGTCCACTCTAATTTGGTAATATGAATGCATTTTGAAAGAATTTTCACATAAAAAGTGTTATAGTGTGTACCACTCTCTTTTCATCCTGAAAGCATATGGTTACTTGCTTTGTAAGTTAGGAGCAGTTATACCCACTCCCTGCAGATCTTACTTTCCAATTTTTGAGACATCTACCCTGTGATGCCTATCTCTGAAACGCTTTAGTGCGGGTTCCTACTTGGGCCTGACATTGAACCCCTTCCCTACACTCCTGTACTTGCCTGATCCACTCCTCACACTGAGAAGTGCAGCACAGTGTGGTAAGAATACTCAGTTATTTGTCCCCTCATAGCCCCTCTTTTTTGTCAGTAGTGTCAGTGACATTGGAATGACTCCCCCATCCCCCTTTCACACACACACACACACACACACACAAACATCCCATAGCAAATGGATGCCTTTTGACCCAAGTGTGGGTCCTGACTCCCCCACTTAGTAGCTGATGTTATCGTAGGCAAATCACTTACCTCTTCTGATGTCTGTTTCCTCATCTCACGTGAGGATAGTAATCATAGTCCTTCCTTCCTCTCAGAATTGGGTGAAGATCCAATGAGACAAGGTCAGGTAAGCTGTATAGAGCTGGGCATATGTCAGGTATTAGCATGTTGGGGAAGCTGTCCATAGTTGTAGCACAGTGAAACCAGAGCTGAGACTCGGAATGAGGAAAGCCAGCCAGAATCAGTAAAAGCCAAATGACATCTTTTTTTAAAAGTGATAGTTTGACTACATATGCTAGGAGATGGCTAATAAAATGTTGGAAGAACATGCCTTAATGGGGGTACGACTGTTTCATTTAATATCTTTAACATTGTAATTGTGTGACACTGGACCTTCCAGAGCGCTCTTGGAAGTAAGTGCTCAGGAAGTGTCCCTTCGTGGGCATGCTGGCAGGTCTGGCTGCACCTTAGGTTAGCAGGCCCTTTTCCCGCCACATTATGGGGATTTCAGTCTCATCCCTTTCCTAATTATCATAAATGTAAGTTAATTTCATCTCTAAATTAATCAGGTTTTATTTTAGCTTGACTCCATCTCTATAAAGCTTTATTTAGTTCCCCAGAATTATATGCAGCCTGCTTTTGCTTTGCAGGTATTGAAACCAGGCAAAAGTGTCCTGTTTCGTGACTATGGGCTATATGATCACGCCATGCTTAGGTTTAAAGCTGGAAGCAAACTTGGAGAAAACTTTTATGTTAGACAAGATGGAACCAGATCGTATTTTTTTACGGACGGTAAGATTACTGGACTCTGTCTTTATTTGTTGTTACTTGATTGCATTATCACTGTGTTACTGGTTGGGGTGGGGATGGCTGTACTTATTAGCACACATGCCCAAGACCCTGCAACAAGCTCTCTGACATGTGCCCCTTACCTAGAACCTGGGATGACAGACCCAGCCCCTGGCTGTGGTGAGCTCACAAGCCTCCTCTGGCGATGGTGTCTAGTTGATCTAGGTTAATGGACAGGCTGCTGTGCCACGTGGATGCTCTACCAGGAACTGTGCTGGAAAGGGAGGGCCAACTCAGGGTCTTCTTCAGTTTGTTCAGTCAAAAATAAAGGAAATAGGACTGTATATTGCCTTGTGGTTAATCTCCCAGGTGATGGAAAAACATTTTTCTATAAAAGTGATTGATCTATATTTAAATGCACAATTTTGCTATAGAGGGGTCCTTAAAAGGTCATATTTAAAAACTTCCAAGCACTAAGTGTTATTTTAGTCTTTTGGACATTTTGAACATGAGTTTTAAACCTATTTAATAATGGACCATAAGATAAATTACTTTCTTCAGGTCTGTTTTTTACGAACATTTGTATTTCTTGGAATAAAATATTCTTTTGGATTCTAAACAAAAAATGAATGATTACCATTCAAACTGCAGAATCAGAAAATGTCAGTTGAAAATTAAAAATGTGTTGTAATGTTATTGTTTCATTTAACTTGTAGAGATATGTTATTTGGGTTAAATTTCCCTCTCTGTGGGGTTTACCACCACCAGATGATTTCTTTCCTCCCACACTGGTCACACATTTTCTTCCTTCATATTAGGAGCAATCAGGTGCTTGATCTAAACAAATTGAACACATACACACTTTGTATTAATATAGCCAGTTTGCATTTTTATTCTTTTTACTCAGACTCTTGCATTTGGGGACTCATAATAGGGCAAGGTGGGCATAGTCCAGGTTGTCCTTAAACTTTTTCCCCTGATTACATTGTTATTGGGGGGACGGGGGGTGTGCTCCACACATGCCACTTTGCTGTGTCTTAAGAACCCACTGTGGCTCCTGGCCTAATTTTTAAAAATTTAATTTATTGATTTTAGTGAGAAAGTGGGGGGCTGGGGAGAGAGACACATCAGATGAAGAGAAGTAGGAATATGTTACTTCACAGAACAAAACCTTTAAATTTTCATGTTGAAGTTTTCATTATTTTACAAATCTGTCTCAGCCCTGCAGTCCTTAGGAGGAGTCCTTACCCCTCCACACAGCACAGGTAGTGACACCAGCACCGGGCATTGTTGATCTGCTGTCTTACAGAATTCCTGGCTCAGATCTTTACGGACTCGGGTTATGAAGAAGTGGTGAACGAGTATGTGTTTCGTGAGACGGTGAACAAAAAAGAAGGTCTTTGTGTGCCAAGAGTTTTCCTTCAGAGCAAATTCCGGAAGTCTCCAAAGAACCCCACTTCTGTGACCGTGGGCCTGGGTCACAGGTCCTGACCTTCCTTTCGCAAGGTTGACTTTTATGCCTCCCTTGTAGAAGAATGTTTACTGTCATTCTTTTTATTTTCTATATCTTTGTATTTCAACTGCTTCAATGAGTATATATAACTTTTGTATTAAAAAGTAAAAAACAAAAAACAAGGAGTGTGTGTGTGTGTGAGAGAGAGAGAGAGAGAGAGAGAGAGAGAGAGAGAGAGAGAGAAAGGGAGGGAGAGCATGTATTATGGAAATGCAAAAGCAAATAAAATTGCAAGGCCTGAAAAGTAAAGTAAGTCTTATGATGTTGTCCAACTGTAAAAGTCCCTGTAGGAAAGCTTAAGGGCCCACTCGCACTTAGAGATCTTTGTTATTCTGCTGTTACTCATGTGAGTCTGACATGTGCAGCATGTCCAGTAACCACATAGAAAAAATTAGGCCAAAAAAATTACCCTGAAGGTTTGTTCTTTTCTCTTTTTCTAGTGTCTCATATTTGCTCATTTTTCTCCGCTTCAGTTCACTTACGTGTCTCTTCAAGATGAGTGCTCCACACATGCCACTTTGCTGTGTCTTAAGAACCCGGCCTAATTTTTAAAAATTTAATTTATTGATTTTAGTGAGAAAGTGGGGGGGGGTGGGGAGAGAGACACATCGATTTGATGTTCCACTTATTTATGCATTCATCGCTTGATTCTTGTATGTGCCCTGACCAGGGATCAAGCCCACAACCTTGGAGTATCAGGACTACACTTTGACCAACTGGAGCTATCTGGCCAGGTCTTCCTACCTAATTCCTAAGACCTCTATAATTGGGCCAGTCCTTGCCACACTACCCCACGGGAGAGAAGGGAAGGCCACCATCTCAGCCCTCCTCCCCTCATCTGCCCAATGTGGTTTCTCTAGAAATACGCGGATGATCTGTCCCACCTCCCTGTTGGGAAATGAGGAGACAGTGGGTAGGAAGTAAATGCCTGACATGGCCAAAATCACATAGCTAGTGTTTGGTAGAATAGGGGGAAATCCTGAAATTGGTCTGCTGACTGTTCCCAAACATTCTCATCTAATGAATTACTGTATGAAATATAATCCAAGTTCTTTTGGCCTGCTAACTAAAGGTGATCCTCTAAGCCCTTGTGTTTCATTGTTTGGAGGAAACTGTTTATGAAAGCATTTGTCTTGAGCATATTGATTGGACTATACATGCAGCAATCCAGGGCCTTGAACCCCAACCACATCTGAAGAGGAGGGGTCTCAGTGGGAGGGTATAGTCAGCTTTCTGCACAATTGGAAGAAGTCCTCCTTGCAGTGGGTCTCAGGCAGGGTGCTTGCTGGACATTCTAACTGCTACCTGTCCTTCATTTTCTAGGAGGGGCCTATTGAGTGGGGGAAGCAAGAGGAACGATCTTCTCTTGCTGGTCTGTTGCTGTATATATTCTCTCTCCTTTTAAAGGCTGGAAGATGGCTACACTAGGTGAGAACAAATATAGAGTCTGTCCTTTACAGTGTTTTATTCTTTGAAATCAACTTGTAAAGAAGATGGACCTATAGGATAGATAGATGCTAATGGGCCTTACAGGGTGAACGTCTTCACAGACAAAACAGCCCAGGAAGGAAGTGAGTGCTGCTTAGAAGTACTAAAGAAAATTAGCATAGTCCTAGCTGGGTTGACTCAATGGATAGAGCATTAGCCTGCAGACAAAAGGGTCCCGGGTTTGATTCTGGTCAAGGGCACATACTTTGGTTGCAGGCTCTTCCCTGGCCTAGGCCCTGGTCAGGGCTCATGCAGGAGGCAACCAATTGATGTGTTTCTCTCACACAGATATTTCTCTTTCCCTCTCCAACTCTAAAAAAATCAATGGAAAAATATTCTTGGGTGAGGATTAAAAAACAACAAAAAAGAAAATAGCATAACTACTCAAGTACCATATATATTATATTGTATATATTTGATATAGTCTAGGCTGTGTATTATACCACACAATATATACTCTATCTCAGTGGCTGGCAAACTGCAGCTCACGAGCCACATATAGATCTTTGGCCCCTTGAGTGTGGTTCTTCCACAAAATACCACAGCCTGGGCGAGTCTGTTTTGAAGAAGTGGCATTAGAAGAAGTTTAAGTTAAAAAAATTTGGTTCTCAAAAGAAATTTCAATTGTTGTACTGTTGATATTTGGCTCTGTTGACTAATGAATTTGCCTACTACTGCCCTATGCTATATAATGCTATGCATTTCTTGTGAGTTTTTTATATGTACTGTGTGATATAATACAATAATATTAATAAATTATACAATTGGAAGTAGTTAGGAGTTGCCTAATTCAGGTCTCCAATTTCTCTGAGCCTGTCTTCACACCTCTGAGGCTGAGATCCTACTACCTACAGCACAGGGATGCTGCCAAGATTAAATCACGTGGGAGTGCTTTACTTACAAAGTGCCAATCAAGTGCTAGTTATTTTTGTTAGTTTGTATTCTCCAAGAAAATTACCTCTCTCATCATTGTCATTAAATCTAAACCCCTCTTCAAGAGGGCTGTCATTTTTTAAATCTCAGCGTCCTTGATGTCACCACAAGGTGGCGCCAGATGCCCAATATGCCCATTGGGTCCATTTTTATTGTCGTTGAAGAGGAAGGAAAATGCTCACAAATGTGTTTTCTAGGTCAACTTTAGCTCATAATATCAGTGTTGGCCTTACTGGGGATAAAGCAAAAGATATTTTACCCAGCATTCAACCTACTTTGCCTACTGAAGGTAGTAGTTTGCTCTCAACTACATTTGGGCAACATTTTAAGGCAATGGGCTCTGAAGGTTTCTGCAAGACCCCCACTCGAGGCGCATAGGGGAACATCAATCAAGGATCCTTTCTTGCGGATAAATAAAGCATCCCTTGGCACCTCCCACATCCCTAAATGTTTCTGTGCAATTGTTTTCATTATTGCTCAGGATTTAGGCAGAGCAAGAGAGGAGACTGCAGCATGGATACTTGATTGCCTCTCCCATTATTCAGTTACATTTGGATAGTGCTTGATTCCCTATTTCACAGTTGCCAAGGAAGGGAAAATTGTGAAATAAATCATGAATACCAAGAGTGTTTTGTTTTTTTTTTAATATATTTTTATTGATTTTTTCACAGAGAGGAAGGGAGAGGGATAGAAAGTCAGAAACATCGATGAGAGAGAGACATCGATCAGCCGCCTCCTGCACACCCCACACTGGAGATGTGCCCGCAAGCAAGGTACATGCCCCCGACCGGAATCAAACCCGGACCTTTCAGTCCGCAGGCCGACGCTCTATCCACTGAGCCAAACCGGTCTCGGCCCAAGAGTGTTTTTCAGAACCATGTTGGGGAGCAAATATTTAAACTTCACCAGACTCTACTGAAACCAAAAGTTCCATTAAAATTAGCTTTTTAAAAAAAAATTTTTCTGCCATTCTCAAATGGTGTAGTATTTCATTAAATATGTTTGATAGGTACTAGGCACAGGGTACTGTGGGATTACCAGCATGAGTACAGGCTGGGGAGACAGGACAGCATGGGCCCATACTAAGATGCAGAGAAGCAGCCCCAGCCACTGTAACAAAGTAAAACAGCTAGGAGACCAAAGAGGAACCCCAGAGGAATGAAAAAGGGGAAGGAAGACTATAGAAAACCACAATGGGACAACTGTCACTGTCATTTGGAAAGGATATTCCCACATTTTTCCAGTAGAGGTGTCATATACTGCTTGTGGGGCATGGCCTGGAGGTGAGACCATGATGCACAGCTCCTTTAAGCTATCTAGAGCTACAAGAAAAACATGAAGAATAGCAATCTCGAATTCATAAGTAAATACAATTGCTAACAAAATGGGCAATTCTAACTAGAAACAATTATGAATTTAATGGAGACTCCCTTTTTGGCTTGTCTAATAAGGCTTGAAATAGTAATATTTAAATCTGATAAAGGAATAGAGAGACTGATATGGAGGAACAAAAAGTATGATTTCTCTAAAACAATGCTGTCCTCTAGAACTTCCTGAAATGATGGAGAAGTTCTGTCTTTATTGTCCAATATGTAGCCACTGGCCCCACATGGCTATTGTGTACTAAGTCTAGTGGCCAGCGTAACAGCAGAGCCAGTTTTGATTTTTAACATATAGTGTTTATTTATTGATTGCAGAGAGGAAGGAAGAGGTAGAGAGAGATAGAAACATCAATGATGAGAATCAGTGATTCACCAGCTATCTCCTGCACGCCCTCCACGGGGATCAAGCCCGCAACCCAGGCATGTGCCCTTGGCTGGAATGGAACCTGGGACCCTTTAGTATGCAGGCTGATGCTTTATCCACTGAGCCAAACCAGCTAGGGCCAGAGCCAGCTTTTATTTTATTTTATTTTTTAAATATATTTTTTTGATTTTTTACAGAAAGGAAGGGAGAGAGATAGAAAGTCAGAAACATCTATGAGAGAGAGACATTGATCAGCTGCCTCCTGCACGCCCCACCGTGGAGATGTGCCCACAAGCAAGGTACATGCCCCCAACCGGAATCAAACGCGGGACCTTTAAGTCCGCAAGCTGACACTATCCACTGAGCCAAACCTGTCTCAGCCAGAGCCAGTTTTTAAATTGCACTTAAATTGAACTATAGCTACATGTTGCTAAGTGGCTACTATATTAAATAGCACAGGGCCAGAATTCAAGTAGGCATTGTGAAGCAAATTACATAAATTTATACATAATCTTTAATCAGTAATCCCATGTTTAGAAATCCAATTTAAGGAAATAGCCAGAAGTATTTATACAAAGATTTTTATCACAGTGATATTTAGATCAATGAAAAGGTGGATATAGCACTAGCTGGTTTGGCTCAGTGGTTAGAGCATCAGCCCATAGAGTGAAGGGTCCTGGGTTTGATTCTGATCAAGGGCACATACCACAGTTGCAGCCTCAATCCCTGGCCCTGGTTGGGGCTCCTGCAGAAGGCAGCAAATCAACGTGTCTCTCTCTCTATCCCTTCCACTTTAAAAATCAATGGAGCCCTAGCCAATTTTGTTCAGTGGATAGAGTGTCTGCACTGCAGACTCAAGGGTTCTATTCCACTCAAGGGCATGTGCCCAGTTGTGGGTTCAATCCCTAGTAGGGGATGTGCAGGAGGCAGCTGATGAATGGTTCTCTCCCATCATTGATGTTTCTATCTTTCCCTCTTTCCTTCCTTAAATAAAGGAAGAAAGAAAATAAAAATCAGTGGAAAATATCCTTGGGTAAGGATTAACAACAACAACAAAAATATAGAAAAGGTGGCTACAATGCAGATGTCTAAAAACAGGTTGATTACATATTGTATAAATTAGGATATTTGCACAGTCATTGAAACTTTTGAAAACTTTTAATTAAAAATGCTCATTATATAAGCAAGGAGGAATTTAAAACTATATATAGGAATGATTTCAATTATGTTTAATAATAAATATTATAAAAGGATAGGTAGGCTGATATGTTCTTAAAATTATCCACAGAGGAAGGAACCAATCCAAAATGGTTACAGTATTTAGTTCAGGATTATTCAATTACAGCTGAGACTTTTTCTTCTTTAAACTTTGCTGAAAACACTATTTTCTATGAGCATATATTGATTTTACAAAAAAATAAAAGGTATGCTAGTATCTTCAGAACTTCTTTTCAAAAATCCTCCTGACAACTCTACTAAAAATGTCATTTCAACTTTTGAGGTTATAGCAGCAGGAGCTAGACGACACCTCCCAGGAGTAAGAGGGTGGTTGTCTTAGATGATTCTTCCTGTTCCAGTGCTCTGGCACTGTGGTGAGGTGCCTTCCATGGGGGTGTGTCATCTGAGCATGGTATGGCTGCAACAAGTTTGAAAATGCATATCCTTCAGTTGGAAAAATTGGCTCAAATCCTACCTAATAAAAGCAATTTGCAAATTGATCATGCCTCTGCTACACCCACAAGCTATGCCCACCAGCCAATCAGTTATTTAATGCAAATTAACCCAACCAAGATGGCTACAGCCACAGAGGAAGCCAAGCTTTCTGCACACCTTGGCCAGCCCAGGCCTCCACTTAAGGGAACAAAGTTTCAATGTCTGGGTCTACTGATGGAGCAGAAGGCTTGGCTCCACACCAGGCTACAAAGTTTCAATTGTAGAAGATAGATAAATCCCAGATATCAAGGCCTCCACTTGGGTCACTGGGGGGCATGGCTGGCCTGCAAACCACCAGGGGCCCCTCGACCAGGCCATCTCACGCCCCAAGGGAACCCCTACCCTGATCTGGGACACCCTTCCGGGCAAACCAGCTGACCCCCACCGGTGTATCAGGCCTCTATACTATCTAATAAAAGAGTAATATGCAGATTGACCATCACTCTAACATATAAGATGTCTGCTCCCATGTGGTCAAAAGATCCTGCCCCCATGTGGACACAAGATGGGCATCAGGGGAGGGCAGTTGGGGGTGATCAAGCCTGCAGGGGAGGGCAGTTGGGGGAACCCAGGCCTACAGGGGAGGGCAGTTAGGGGCAAACAGGCTGGCAGGAGAGCAGTTAAGCATCAATCAGGCTGACAGGTAGAAGCAGGAGCAATCAGGAAGGCAGGCAGGTGAGCATTTGGGAGCCAGCAGTCCTAGAATGTGAGAGGGATGTCTGGCTGCCCGTTTAGGCCCAATCTAGGATCTGAGACCTGGATTGGAGAGGGAGCAGGCTGGGCTGAAGAGCAACCTCCTCCCTGTGCACAAATTTCATGCACCAGGCATCTAATTATTTAGTGATTCCCCACCACTACCATCACACATTTTCTCTCTCTCTGGAACTCTTTTTCTTTTCTTTTTTAAGAGAGGAAAGAAGAGAAACATCGATTTGTTCCATTTATTCCTGCATTCTTTGGTTGCTTCTTGTTTGTACCCTAACTGAGGATCAAACTGCAACCTTAGGGTACAGATGATGGTCTATCTGAGCTACCTGGCCAGACCCTGGAACTCTTATTACTATTAAAATGTTGAACTTCCCTGAGCTGATGCTCTAATTTTACAATCTGTTCTTTTCTTTTCTGCCATCTCTTTCTTAGTATTTGGCTTCCTGGGAGATTTAACTCACAATCTTTTCACTGAGTTTTTAATTTCTATTTTCAGATTTTTCAATTCCTAGAACTCTTATTTTTTCAGTGCTCATTTTATAAATTGCATCTTATTCTTGTTTTGTGAATGCAACGAATTATCTCTCTAAAAGGTATGCATTCTCTCTGGGAGCAATATTGTCCCCCGAAGGGGCAAAATTGGTTCTTTGGGGTTTAGTAAAAATTCTTTAATATTACAATGCTTTATGGCCTTCCAAAACCCAACCCTTTCTGACAAAAATCATATTCTTTAATATTTAATTTTCTCTTATTGGGTAAAAATAAGATTTAATTTTAATGTTTCTCCTTAGAGGGGTGATTTAGGCTTTTATTTCCCTGCATAGTGTGTATTAGTTTGAGTCTCCAAGGAAACAATAGGAGTTATACATGCTCACGCGCGCGCGCACACACACACACACACAGATTTTCTGTAAGGTACTAGCTCACATAGTTATAGAGTTAAGTGGATGGGGGTGTTGAAAACAGGGCCTTTAAGGAGGTAATTACGCTTACAATGTGTCATAAGATGGGCCTTAATTCAATAGGACCAGTGTCCTTACAAGAAGAAACAGTGGGATGTGCATGCAGAGAAAAGCCGGTGCTGAGGACACAGCAAGAAGGTGGCTGGCTGCACATCAGGAAGAGAGGCCACACGAGCAACCAGACTGCTGGCACCTTGATCTTGGACTTCAAGCCTCTAGACTGTGAGAAAATAAATGTCTGTTGTTTAAACTGCCCAATCTGTGGTACTTCGTTGTGGCAGCCCAAGCAGATTAATACAGGTCCTCACCTGGGAATGGAGGGGACCTCTGGTTTCCAGGCTCTGCTTTAATAGAAGACTCAGTGCTCAGAGATCTCCCTTTGGGGGCTCAGTAGCTTTCATCCTCTACCCCTCTCCCCTACCCGCAGGCCAGGAGGGGAGCATCACCACTGCCTGAGGCAGTTTTTATGGGAGACCAGAGACAAAGGGCCGAGCCAGGTGGAATTCCTGATTCCTCAGGGCTGCTGATTGTCACTGGGTGAGATCTTTTGAATTCCAATTCTTGACTTTCAGGTGCAGGTTCTGGCCTCACTGCTTCCTCTTGGCAGCTGTATCTGGATATTGTCTGTGGCTGCTCAGCCTCATTCCTGCCTTTCTCCATTCTCTGCATCTCAGCAGCCGCAGCCAGGAAACGGCATTTCCCAAACTCTCTTGCCAGTTAGGTTTGGATAGTGCAAAGCACTTGTGTGAGGTTGTTGGAAGGCAGAAGGAAGGAAAAGCCGTTTTTGTTTTCAGCAGCAGCTTTGGTAGGTTGTGGGCTCTGCCTTGTGGGGCACTGAGGTGGGCAGCAGTGTGGCTAGGGTAACAGGGCTCCAGCAGCTCAGCTGGCAGGTGTCAGCAGGATCAGATGGGCTTTGGCTCTCTGTTCAGTGAGAGGCAGTGAATTTAACACGTTAAGCACCTTGTCAGTCACCAGTGACTGGCACTATACTTTCCGTCCGGACCTCGTTAGTCACTGGTGCCACCAGCATATTGGTGAAATCAGATACCGTGGGCTAAATGGAAAGAAAGGCAAAACAAGCTTAACATGTTAATGGTGGTGGCAGCAGCAAAACCCTCCAGATGCACTGGCGGTAAATGAGTGCATGCTCAGGGGCCCTGGGTAAACTACTCTCCCCATCCTGCCTCCATGTCGGAGCACATCTGAATTCCCTTCTTTTTTAAGGCTGAATCATACTTCATTGCATGTGTAGGCCTTTTTGCTCATCCATTCATCTGTTGATGGACACATGGGTTGCTTTCATGTTTTAGCCATTTTGAGCAATGCTGATATGAACAGGGGTCTGCAAATATCTCTTTGAGACAGCGTTTAATTTGGGAAGGAACATACCCAGAAGTGGAATTGCTGGATCATGTGGTAATTCTATTTTCAATGTTTGAGGAACCATCTTACTGTCTTCTACAAAGGCTTTACCAACAGTGTGGATATAAACACCAAACAAAAACAACAATACAAGGGTTCCAATCATTGGTTCCTTAATAGCATCACTTTCCTCTTGGGATTATGGGGAAAAACTGTGAACATCACAAAAGTGGTCTGACTATAAAAGGCCTTGGGTGCCAAATGAACACTGTGCCTTATGCATCATCCATATTGGGGACCAGTCTTGAACTGTTGAATTGTGGGAACGATATTAGGGATAGAGAGGTGACATATCTCTGTACTGATTGGGTTCCTGGATGTCCCCGGTTCTAATCTTAACCTTTTTACGATTTGTGGGTAAGTCATCTGGGCCTTAACCTACCCATCTAAAATAGTGTTATTGAATTACATGATTGTTAAGCATAGTTCAGCTCTGAAACTTGCTGAGATGACCTCCTCGGTAATATATCATCACAGAATTTTTTGGAGTCAGTGACAACTCAAAAGCCAGAGAAATTACTGGAGTAATTTGGGGGATGGCGGGGGGAGAACGGGGTTGGGTTGCAAATTGGAAGCCCAAGGATTAGTCTGAGCCCACAGATAATTGTTGATTGACTTACTATATTTTACATTTTGGGATTTGTATCATTATAAATACAAGAGTGTTCAAAGTGTTTGAAAACTTAGGAGGGAAAATATCTAGATTTCTCTCAAAATGCAAAACACCAAAATTGGCATAGGAGAAAATGGAAAATTTAGATAAACCAATTGCTATAGATAAGATTTTTAGAAAGATAATGAGATTTGATGTTAAAAAAGCATCAAAGTGAAAATAGCTGCATAACTGAATTCTCTCTAACCTTTTAGATACAGATAATTACAATGTTATTCAAATCCTTTCTACTCAGTGTGGTCCATGGACCGGCACAGCATCACTTGGGAGTTTGCTGGAAATGCAGAAGCTCAGGTCCCCACCCAGACCTACTAAATTAGACCCTGAATTTTCACAAGCTCCCTAAGTGATTTGTGTGTGCATGAACTTTTAAGAAGCACTAGGCTAGGGCAGTGATTCCCAACCATAGCTGGACTTTGGAATTACAGGGTTTTAAAAAAATGCTGGCATGAGAATCCCACCCTGAGATTCTGATTATTGATCAGGTGCATGGTGTGGGCACTTCAATGAAAAGGACTCTCAAATGATTAAGTATCAAAGATTTAAACTAGGCCATCAAAAAATATGGAAAGCTTGAGGAAAAGAGCTGGCAAAGAATGTACTCTTCAAAAGGATAATAAAAACACACTACAGACCAATCTCATTATGATTAAAAATAAAATCCAGTGCCCTGGCTGGGTAGCTCAGTTACTTGGAGCATCATCCCATACATCAAAACATTGTGGTTTGACCCCTGGTCAGGTGGGTGCATACAGGAGGCAACTGGTTGACGTTTCTCTTCTACATCAATGTTTCTCCTATCTCTTCCCTTTCTTTCTCTCAATAAATAAATAAATTAAATCCAGTAATGATAAAAAATAATAAGACCAAGCACCGTTAATTTCAGGAACACAAGCAGTAGTGTGCTGCTGGTTTAACAAAAAAGACCTGATTTGTCACATTTGTCAATTCCTGTGGTGTAAATACTCCCACCACGACTAATTTTAAACATAGTTAATTTGAACCCAATTTTGCTTCTAGCAAAAGATGGTGCTAATTGTAAGCTACCAACATGAATGATCTCAACCAGCTTGAAAATTCCTGAATCCAACCAATTGACTCTCAGAAGCTGGTAAGAGCTGGCTGCCTCATTCTACTAGAGGTTGATTAAAAGTTAGGCAAGACACCAATGAATCCATCCCCCAATACATTAAAGAAGAGAAACCACATTATCTTTGTTTAAAATTTTACTGATTGATTTTGCGAGAGAGAGAGAGAAGCATTGATTTGTTTTTCCACTTTATTTATGCATTTATTGGTTATTATATGTGCCCTGACTGGGGATTGAACCCATAACTTGGTGTATCGGGATGATGCTCTAAAAAACTGAGCTACCCAGCCAGGGCCGAGAAACCATATTATCACATCACAGATACATTTAGGGTGGGGCACCTAAGATCTCCACTTTGGCACAGGAAGCATCCCTCCAGGTCATCCTGCACCAGCTGGCTTCACACGTTTTCCTGACCTGCTGGTCCCTGAGGCATCTGTGACACGGGCTTTGCTGCCAGGTCCGGCCCAGCCCAGACTTGCTGGGGCCACGTTGCCCTTTGGTGTTGGCCTCGGTCTGATCAGGTCCTTTGCAGGCGGATGACGAAGATGTTACCGTCACCTCTTCATTTTCAACAGACAGAGCTGGCAGGGATGCTGTTTCCTTAATCTGTGCACATCCTGCTTCAGACAAGTTTGCCCTTTCTCAGTCCTGAAAGGAGCGGAAGAGAGAAGGCAGGGGCCCACCTCATGTGCTGGAAACAGGCTGGGTTTCCTGCCCTGTGACATTCTTGGCTTGCCTCCGTGTCCCCCTCGTTACCTGCTCTGCCCTGCATTTCCTTTCTTCCTTGGCTTAATCGTGCCAGTCCCCCCCTTCTCCAAACTGTTAGCTCTGATAGCTTTCCAGCCAGTTCCCATTTTGTTTAGCTATCCGGAGTCCATGTTCACTGCTACTGAACTATTCCTGAATCCACCATGATTCTTAACAAAAGAGGACTGAAGAGTACGGGAATCCAGATCGGTCTTCATATCAGCTATGTTAATAAATATTACACACATTCATTTTCTGGGCCTGTGCTAGGATTCTGGAGCAGTGGGTTCAGCAGCTTCAGGGTTAATCAGGTGGCTTCAGGAATTCCCAAAGAACTGCTGGGCACAATTGTTCGTACGAGGTTATGTTCTTGGGAGGACGGTGGCAGCCTGTGGACACCTCCTCCTGACACTCTCCACCCTGCAGGAATGATGCCACCCCCATCTTCTAGCAAAGGATGCTGGGAAGTTGACAGAGATTCTCTTCCATGAGCTTGTTTATTCTTAGTGCGACAGACTTGATTTTACTTATTCACCTCACTACAGTGGTCGGCAAACTGCGGCTCGCTAGTTTGACTGATGAGTTTGCCGACCACTGACCTAGACTCTCGATTCCAATAATTACAGGCTGTTGTTGTTCCTTGTGATTAAGCCCCTATCCCAGTGGTCGGCAAACTCAGTAAGCCCCTATCCCAGTGGTTGAGCACTGACCTAACAGATAGTAATCGAGCACCTGTTATGGCTACTTTGTGCTGAGGATAGAGTGGTGAACGAGGTGGATATAAACCCTTGAGCCCTATATTCCATCAGGGGAAGGAAAATTTGACAAAAACAGCCCTAAATAAACGAATGAATAAGGTGATTTTTAGGAGTCCTAAGTAACATGGTGAAATAAGAGGGGAGAGAAACAGAGGAAGGCAGAGAGCTATTGCAGCTCAGAAAGTCAGGGAAGGACCTCGGGAATGCGAGGGTCTGAGAGCTGAGTGAGGAGAAAGAGCCAGACTTGTGGCGGGGGTTGAGGGAGTGGGTGTGGTGACGCTGCAGCGTCTGAAGAGCCAGGTGAGAAGGCTGGGGCGGCTGGAGCACAGTGGGGAGAGGCGATGGAGGAGCAGACAAGGGCAGGGACTGGGTACCAAGCACAGAAGCATGGCATCTTAAATAAAATATATATTTAAATAAAATATATACCTTTAAATAAAATATGTATGAATATATATTGAGTTTTAGAGAGAGAAGGAGAAAGAGAGAGAAACATCAATGTGAGAGCAAAATACCAATTGGCTGTCTCCTGCACACCCCACACCAGGGATAGAGCCTGCAACCCAGGCATGTTCTGGGACCAGGAACTGAACTGGCAACCTCGCAGTGCACGGGACCATGCCCAACCAACTGAGCCTCACGGGCCAGGGTGAGGCACTGATTTTCTATCCTAATGGAAGCAGGAATGGGAAGTGTTAAGTAGCGAGGTTCATAAGATCCCAGCCACGGTTTGGAAAGTCCTGGTCCCGGTGGCGGTGGGCGTGGAGGAGGGACTGCGATGGAGCAACCAGGGAAGCGGGAGGCAGGCTGGGAGGCTGCTGCGGAGGCCAGAGACAGTGACAGGGCAGGCCAGCTGGTGGTGCAAAGCGGAGCTTAGTCATCGAAGTCGTTCTGAGGCAGCTCCACGGTCAGACCTGCCGCTGCAACCCAGAAACAGCAATTACCTGCCAGAAACACACACACATGTATTTAGGCTGAAACAATAGTAATTACCAGGCACTCCTCGTCACGCCTTCGCTGCTGTCTCCCATTACCCTAACAACTCTCGCCAGCGAGGGGTTGGCTTCGCCCGCCGCTTTTGCATCATGGGACGCTTAGTTCCTCAAGGCCTCTGCCGCCCTCTGCACGGCCCGCACCGCAGTGTGCGGATCCCACAACCAGCTTGTTACTCAACAGCATCAGCTTTGTGAAGATGCTCCACGTATTACAAACTACTTGATTAATTTGACATTACTTCTTCTCAAATCCTTTATCCTTCTGGAAGAATGTATTCACTCATTCCTTTGGCCATTTATTTATTTATTCATTCACTCATTCATTCAACAGACATTTGTAGAATCCCTACTAGAAGCCACACCCCATGATGGGTAGGAGCTATCGAGACTGAGGCAAAAGGCCCAGTTCCTAACCGCCCCCCCTGGGGGGAGTGGTCATCTGCAAGTTTTGCTGTGACTGGCTCTTCATTAGACACCAACGCCAACCCAGGTTTTCAGGTCGCAGAACTGGGTACTCTCTCTCTAGTAGAAGGAAGGAAACGAAAATTCACAGACTGTGAGTATTCACCCCAAGCCAGGTACTATGCAGAGTCCTTCCACAGACCTATCCTCATTTAGTTCTCACAAAATCCTGGAAAATGGATATGTTTGTTTCCATTTTTACTGATGAGGCTAGGAGAGGTCATACTATTTGAACACGGTTGTATAGCAATGAGTAGCCACCCAGTCAGCTCTGCTGGACTCAGAGACCCACACTTTTTCCACCCATCCCAGTAAAAACTTTAAAGAAGTAGCTCAGCCCTGGCCGGTGTGGCTCAGTTGGTTGGGTGTGGTCCTGGGTACCGCCAGGTTGCCGGTTCAGTTCCCAGTGGGGGAACACGCCTGGGTTGCAGGCTCTATTCCTAATAAAGGGCTTGCAGGAGCCACCTAGTTGATGTTTTGCTCTCACATCGATGTTTTTCTTTCTCTTCCTTTCTCTCTCTAAAAATCGATTAAAACCATTGTTTTAAAAAGTAGATCAAACTGAAATAGAAGGGAGGACTGGGGCCCAGGATGAGGCCCCCCCTTAGTCAAAGGAGACAAAAGGCTGCTGGGACGAGAAGGAAGTCACATGTCAGGGATGATAAAGTGTCAGCAGCAACAAAAGAATCATGGAAACAATAACAAACACAACAGGACATCATGGAAAAGCCCAACCAGCTGTTTCACTTCACAGGATGAATCATCCCTGAAAAACTTGGGAGAACGATTAGAAAATGGATAGGCTGTGGCATAATTACTCCTCTGAACTGTTACTGGGAGGCAGAGTCCTGCCCAGCGCCCTGTATTTAGCATCCAGCTGCCCGGGGGAGGTGGGAGGAGGGCTCTCCTGGGAGCTGGAATCAAAGTCAACCAAAGGGAGCCCTCAGCTCGGGGTCAGAAGGAGCCCTCCAGTGCCTCAGCTGAACACCTGCACCCACAGGTTGTTGTGGGCTCTCACAGGCCTTGAATGTCCTCCCGGGCATCCTGGACTTGACTCCGGGACAGCAGTTCTGAAAGGTTTAGAACTGGTGAGAAATACCATCAAACCTGTGTTCTAGGAAGTTAATGAAGGAAAAGGGTGACTTGGAGGAAAGAGGTCTTGAGTTCAGTGTTCTGAAGCCAATCACTGATGTCTCTGCTGAAACCACCCAGCCACCTGGGCAGCTCAGCCCCTTCCTGTCACAGTGAAATTGACGTATTAGGAAGCCCATTCCAATGTGTAGCTGCCCCCATAGATGAGTGATAAATATATCACAATTTTTGGTAGTGCTTTTATAAATGCATTTCAGTGTAACTATTTCCCTTTGTCTCTCCATGTATTTATGAACTTAAAAACAATATTCTGGGCCTGGCCAGTGTGACTCAGTTGTTTGAACTATCAACCCATGCACCAAGAGGTCACTGGTTCGATTCCTGATCAGGGTGGGTGCATGCCTGGGTTACATGCTGAATCCCCAAAAGGGGGATTACAAGAGGCAGCCAGTTGATTTTGATGTTTCTCTCTCATCGATGTTTCTGTCTCTCTCTCCCATCCCTTCCTTCCTCCCTCCCTCCTCTCTCTCTCTCTCTCTCTCTCTCTCTCTCTCTCTCTCTCTCTCTCTCAAAAATAATAAAAACGTATATTTAAAAATTACATATATATATATTATTGATTTTTCACAGAGAGGAAGGGAAAGGGATAGAAAGCCAGAAACATTGATGAGAGACATCGATCAGCCGCCTCCTGTACGCCCCCTACTGGGGATGTGCTCGCAACCAATGTACATGCCCTTGACCGGAATCAAACCTGGGACCCTTCAGTCTGCAGGCCGATTCTCTATCCACTGAGCCAAACCGATTTCAACTAAAAACGCATATTTAAAAAAAAATACATTATTCTGGGAAAGACTCCATGGACTTCAGCAGACTCCGCAGAGGTTCATTGCTCAAAGTCTTCAAACATTATGCAGACCATCTTTCCTTTCTCTGCATGCAGTAACTGCCAAACCCAGCAAGCATTCATCACTGGCCCCTCACACGCTCAGCGCTGTCAGCGGCTCTGCTCTGAGAATCTGAACCAGCTGTCTGGGCGGGAATCCTGCCTCTGCCTTTCCCAGCGGACTTGGGCCACATTGTTTTAACCTCTCTGTCTCCTCTTTGTAAACCGAGGGCAATCCTACTATTTACCCCCTGGGGTTCTGGTGAGGATTAAGTCAGTTTGTGTGTGTGAAGCTTTAGCACAGAGTCCAGCTCCCTGGCCCATAGTCCAGATACAGTGTATTTGCAACGTAATTCCTGGGCCACGATAAACCTGTTGAGACTACTTGAGGGCAGATCCACCATTGGTACAATTCTCATCATTTTCGTTTATTTTCTCTATGTCTTCTTAAGAATGACCCAGATTTTTTTCTCCCTCTCTCCCATTTTTTGGGAGGAGGCAACCAAATTTTTGGTGGCCTTGTCTGGACAAGGCTAAAAAAAAAAAAAACACCCAGAAATTTCTGCCAAAGAGTAGTAGTAAAATCCCTTTAAAGTCTATACTTACCTAAAATTTGGTAGATGTCTTAGCTGGGGCAAGGAGTATATATTTGGGAAGTGATCCCAGGGAGCAAAGTGGAGAAGTGAGAAAGGGAAGAGAGAAAAACCACAAGGGGTAAGTTAATGAGAGGCTCCCTCTGAGGACAACTAACTGGGCCTCAGGCCAGCTGGGGACCCCTCCCTCCCCCAGAGGCTATGGGGACACACCTCCACTACCCATCCTGGGGTGTGGGAGCTGATGGACTTGTAACCAGTCAATCAAGTAGTGCCTATCACTACTTGAGCCAATTCAGCAGAGACAGGGTTAAATCATACATGAGCATTTATTTCAATACTGCAGCAGTTCATCCACAAAAATCTGCTCTGCACCCCACTATAAACCAGCTGCTTATATTGGGTAGAAGGACAAAGATTACTTTTGGGAAGTAGGCAAAAAGGGCAAATGGGCCGTTTACAGGCATGCAAAGGGCTGGGGATCTTCAAAGGGCTTAGTGATCTGCAAGGGCTGGGGTTTTCAAAGGGCTGGTGATGAGGCTGTTAATGCAACAAGCGTGTTCATCTTTCCATGATAATAGTCAGCTCTGATGGGGAGGGTGGGCTGCATTTCCAGGTGAGCTCCCAGGTCCCCTTTAGAATGCGCCTTCTTTAATCAGAATAAAACAATCCTGGTTAACAGAGCGTGATTAATATTTCTTACAATTCTAGCCGGTTCCCAGTATTCTATTTGTGCCCCATCAGACTGACCCACCAGCTCCTAGCCCTCATTTCTTGAGTGCCGCCCTGGTCTTGTTTGAGGGCTGGTCTGGTTTGTGGGCTCAGCTTGCTGCTGTGACAGAAAAACTCCCAGGCAGCGAGACACAGGTGCCCCAGGGAGAAGGCCAATGTGACAGGAATTGTCTTCTAAAGCCACAGGTGACCATAGGTGAGTCCTGGCAGTGTCTGCTTCGAGGATGGGCAGGTGCAGCACCTCTGTCCATAAAAAGCAAGAGACACGAAACCTCAGTTTTGACTTTATTTGATTAAAAATGTGACTAGAGGAGGTCTGACCAGCCTGAATCTTTCAACTTCCCTCTCCACACCCAAACTTGTCATAGTCTGTGACTTTCACGGGTGGTTCCTGTAGCAACTTGTGTGTGATTTAGTCTTTCCAAGTGTGTTTATCAGAAATGCTAACCACCCACTCTTCGAAGTCCACATGATTATGGGTAAGCTCAGTGATTTGGGGAGAGGTGTGTCAGAAGATCTTTATTATTTTGGTATCTGCTTATTAGCAAAAAAACAAAAAAAAAGTTGCTGGAGTGTTTTTCTTTTGCTGCTGTCTGTTAATTAAACCAACACAAGACTTGTAATGCAAAATCTTAAGACTGGGATGTTAGATTCATCTGGTTAGATTTCATTGTAAGTAGAGCTGTAATAGCTTGCACTCCTTTGGATGAATGAATGATTGTCAGTGTTAAATTCCATGAAAAGCAGTTATATCTGCTCAGTTTTCAGGTGAGAAAGTATGGATGCCAGAGAGAAAATTTGTCATCATTATTTTTAAAAGTACTAAATAGTAAGGAAAAGGATATATACATAACCTGTGGACACGGGCAATAGAGTAGTGAAGACCAGGAGGATGAGGAGGGGCTGGGATGAGGAGGGAAAGAGGGGGCAGGGGGAACAGGAGATATCTGTAACACCATCAACAATAAAAAATACATTAAAAATAAATGCCATTGACTACATGAAACAAAAAAAATAGTAAAGGAAGGGAAATATGGAATAACACATTTTACTTATTTATTTTTAAATAGATTTTTATTGTGTTCAGAGAGGAAGAGAGAGAGATAGAAACATCAATAATGAGAGAGAATCATTGATTGGCTGCCTTCTGCATGCCCCAAACTGGGGATCCAGCCTGTAACCTGGGCATGTGCCCTTGAACAGAATGGAACCCAGGACCCTTCAGTTCACAGGCTGACACTTTCTGCATGGAGACAAATCAACAAGAGCATGGAATAGCACATTTTAATCTACACTGTGAGGACAATAGTGTAGCAAATATGTAAGTTTGTAGACAAGAACAGGAAGGTAAATGGTAAAATGAAGACTGTTTTGCCCACACGGTCCATTTTCTTTGTAAAACGGGAGGAAAGAGACCAGCAGCCTCCTAGAAGCAAGGGCAATGTGTCATGACCTGTCAGCGTGCTTTTAGCTGCCCTTGGCACCTTTTCTGAGCTCAGTCTGAGTTCCTGAGGAATTTCCCAAATGTCCTTCTACCCAGTTTTGTTTCCTCTAAAAGTCGGCTGAGAAATTGGGACCAGCAGGAGAAACACAAGAGAAAGGAGCCAGGCACAAAGGCCACATTCATGAACCCATTTACATGAAATTCTTAAAAAAATAAAATAAGAAGGCAAAACCATAGACCTAGAAAGCAGATCAGAGGTTTCCTAGAGGTGGCTGGGAACAGAGAGTGAGTCTGAACAAGCATGAGGAAAGTGTTCGGGGTGAGGAAATTGTCCTGGAACTGAGTTACGGTGATGGTTGCACAATTATGCAAATGTAGGAAAACTCATGGAACTATGAATCTTATGATATGGAAATTACATAACAAAGCTGTTTGACGGGGCAACGGAGAGGCACTGGGCGTTGTACGCTGCACACCATTTCTTCTGAAATACAAGGAAATGTCAGAAGACAATTTCCAGGTACTGTGGGACAGAAAAGCTCACCGAGGCTGCAAGGGTTGTAGCACCTCCCTCCCAAGTCACCCCCAGCAGCCTCCCCAGACACACGCTCCCAGGGGGAATGCTGCTCTTGCTTTGCTGGAACTGCAAGACTGGCCTCCTGAACCCCTCCTTTCTAAGATCTTGCCCAAACCTCTGCTGAGTGGACCAGCTACCGCTGTGCTGTTCAATAGAAATTTAGTGGGAGCCACACATCTGTACTGCCCAATTTTCTAGCAGACATATCCTATATAATAACAGCCTAATTGCTAAGTGCCCGGTCGTCCGTTCAACCAGTCAAAGTGTAATATGTTAATGATATGCTAAGGCTGCTCAACCACTCACTATGATGTGCACTGACCACCAGGGAGAAGATGCTCCACCCAGTAGGTGAGCTTGCTGCTGGGGTCTGGCTGATGGGGACTGAACAAGATGGGCTGGCCACACCCTGGAGCCCTCCCGTGGTCCCCTCCCCAGCTGGCCAACCTCTGGCATCCCTTCTGGCCCCAATGTGCACTGCTGGGGTCCCTCGGCCTGGCCTGTGCCCTCTTGCAATCCGGGACCCCTCGGGGGATGTTGGAGAGCTGGTTTCAGCCTGACCCCACTGGTGCACAAATTCATGCACTGGGCCTCTAGTTAAAGCATAAAAAGAGCCCTGGCTGGTGTGGCTCAGTTGGTTGGAGCCTCATCCTATACACTGTAAGGTGGAAGAATGGATATCCCGTCGGGGCATATATAGGAGGCAACCAACCAATCTCTCTCACTCTCAAAAAAGAAAGAAGAGAAACAGGTGACAAAAAATTTTGGTAATATATTTTCTTTAGACACCCACCAGCCAATCGGGAGTGACTATGCAAATTATATATATATATATATATTTCTTTAACCCAATATGTCTAAAGCATTATAATTTCAGCATGCAATCCATCTAAAAGATTACTAATGAGATGTTTTACATTCTTTGTTTATGCTAAATCCTCAAAGCCTGATCTCATACTGGCAACATTTTCAGACTGGCTCAGAAACCACAGGCGGCTATTGTGTTGGATAGTGCAGGCCTAGAGGTTTCCAGCTCAGTGATGATAATCCAAAGAGAATTGTTTTCATGCAAACATCTACCGCTGATTGAAACAAACATGTAAAGGTATATGTTGAATTACTCTATAAAAGCAATCACCTAAGTGTTCTTCACCTTTTTTAAATATTATTAATCCTCACCTGAGGATATTTTTTCCCTTGATTTTTAGAGAGTGGAAAGGAGCAGGGGGCGGAGGCTGGGGAGAGAAAGCAACATCAGTGTGAGAGAGACATGTCGATTGTCTCCCCTGCCTCCTGCACGTGCCCCTATTAAACTTGCAACCCAGGTGCGTGTCCTTGATGAGGAATTGAACAGGTGAGCTTTCGGCCGCAGGGGCTGGCACTCTAACCACTGAGACCACTGGTCAGGGCTGTGATCCTCACTTTCTAAAAAAATTAAATTTTCACCTGGTACTGAGGAGGTTTACAATGTACTGAATTTCATTCTTAGGTCTTGGCAGTTAAACCCCTAAGGTCAGCACATCTAGCAGTAATTGGAATTAACATTGCAAAGGAGCCACTCTGAGACTAGGAATTATGAGGCTAGGACTTTAGCCAAGATGAAAGGGTATGTCCTTTATCAAGAAACTGCATCCTGTCCTGGCAAAGAACAGCTGTGATGATCAACAGTAATAGGTCCATCTGATCATTATGATTATTGAACCAAAGCTACCAACAGCCATCTAGAAATTACAGCATCACAGATAAAAACCTACAGTTTGAGAGGCCTCGGATGGGCTTTTTGGTTTGGTTTCATTGGGAGTAGGATAGAATTTCTCCCGTTTTAGAGAGTACAATCATTTGAAGTATAGTCAAGATTATTTTTTAAAATGTATCTTTATTGTTGAAAGTATTACAGATGTCCTCTTTGTTTGTTCTTTCATTGTTTTTCTATTGACGCCCTCCACCTTTTGCACCCACCCTTCTCAAGCCCTCAACCACACTATTGTCTGTGTCCATGGGCTGGGCTATGTGCACATATATGCATATAAGTTTCCTGGTTAATCTCTCCCTCCTACTCTTCCCCACCCTCATCTTCCCTCTGAAATGCATCAGACTGTTCCATGGTCCCATGTCTCTGGATTTATTTTGTTCATCACTTTAACTTATTCATTATAGTCCACAGATGAGTGAAATCATGTGATATTTATCCTTCTCTGACTGGCTTCTTTCATTTAGCTTAATGCTTCCCAGGTCCATCCATGCTGTTGCAAATGTCAAGAGTTCCTTCTTTTTCACTCCTGCATAGTATTCCACTGTGTAAATATTCCACAGATTTGTTTTTTTATTTTTATTTTATTTTATTATTTTTTAAAAATATGTTTTATTGATTTCTTACAGAGAGGAAGGGAGAAGGATAGAGAGTTAGAAACATGGATGAGAGAGAGAAATCAATCAGCTGCCTCCTGCACGCCCCACACTGGAGATGTGCCCGCAACCAAGGTACATGCCCCCGACCGGAATCGAACCCGGGACCCTTCAGTCCGCAGGCCGATGCTCTTATCTACCGAGCCAAACCGGTTTTGGCCAGATTTGTTTTTTTAATCCACTCATCTGCTGATGGGCACTTGGGCTGTTTCCAGATCTTAACTATTGTAAATTGTGCTGCTATGAACGTAGAAGTGCATATATCCTTTCTGATGGGTGTTTTGGGTTTCTTAGGATATATTCTTATGTACCAGTTCATTGGCAGGTTCTCATCGGCCCTCTCTGTTGCAGGAGAATCTGCTTTAGTCTCCAGTATTCATGGTGCAGCTTTGGCACCGGCAGCTGGCCATCCGGGTTCCTTGTGGAATTACAGTGGTTCGGCCACTGCAGCACCTGAAGAAGTATTTCTTTCCCCAGAAATACTACAACCGCATGTTGCCTGTGCGCCCACACTTCCCGATAAGAATATGCAGCCTCGCACAATCGGCAGGAAGGAAGGTGATTGTTGCTGCTGGAAATCCCCCTTGGCTGAGGGTGGCCTTTTGTTGTACTCTTCCTTTCTGTGGGTCAAAACTGGGCCTTGGGACGCAGGTGTCCTTACTGGGCCCAGCTGCTGTGTACCCCCCGTCTCCTTCTCTTCCTTTCCTTCTCTTTCCCTCCCAGCCAAGGAGACCCACGGCCAGGCCAGGTGTCGCTTTGAACTTGTGCCTTTGTTTCAGCACATCCTTTTCCCGTCCACACACACCGCCTCCAGCCCAAGCACTGGGTCTGGGAATAAGAAGTACATCCACACCCAGGGTCGCTCGGCCGTTCCAACCCCAGCCGTCGGCAGATCCTGGCCTTCCCCACATTCCGCTTCAGGGCTCAGGTGTGTGATGATGACCAGGACGGAGTTGCCCCTGCTTCGGCCTCGGGGACAGCTCTCCTTCCCATCAGGGCCAGGTTCCCTGTTTGTTCTTGTTCAGCAAAGGAGCAGCTTTATTTCTGAATGTCCAACAACAAAGCAAAGCAAAACAAAACACATGAAACCTCCCAGCATGCCTGTTGGTGCATGTCTTAGTTTAGGTTTTCCCCAGAACAAAACCTCAGACAGAGACTTAGGTCTTGAGCACAGACCGCCTTTATTTAAATCATTTTTTATTATTTAAAAAAATACATATTTTTATTGATTTCAGAGAGAAAGGGAGAGAGAGAGAGATAGAAACATCAATGATGAGAGAAAATCATTGATCAGCTGCCTCCTGCACCCCCTCCCCTCCCCACTGGGGATCAAGCCCACAACCTGGGCATGTGCCCTAACAGATAATTGAACCTTGACCTCCTAGTTCATAGGTCGACACTCAATCATTGAGCCCCACAGGCCAGGTAGAGGTCACCTTGTTGGGAGGAGAACCTGGAGTGCGGGAGTGGGGAGAGGAAGTGGGAGAAGCCAGTGAAAGGTGTGTGAACTCACTGGTTATTGTTGCAGGCAATGGGGCTCACTCTTGCTGGGGCCTCTCTGAGGACTGGTGGAATGCCCCCCTGAATTGTACCTCTGAAGACCCAGAGGCTAGAAGCTTGCTCCACTGCCATTGCATCCCTCAGTGTTTGGGGGCTGTCCCGGGAGTGTTAGCTCCCGACCCCTCTCTGTGCTTTGGGCTGCCTGTGTGAGGGCTGAGTGAACTACCAAAGCTCCAACAAAACCCTGACGTGGAAAACTTGAGGGACTCCACAGGCGTAAGGTGGTGCTGCCAGTGTGCGTGGAGTCTGTTCCCTGGGACCCGGCTGAAATCCCAGATAAGCCAGCCGGGTACCTCGGGTGGTTGGAGCATCATCCTCATATGCCAACAATGAGGGCTCGATCTCTGGTCAGAGCACAAGCAAGAAGCAATCAGCAAATGCATGAGTAAGTGGAACAACGGATTAATGTCTCTCTTTCTCTTTTATTTTTTTTTATTAATGTATTACATGTGTACATATCTTCCCATTGCCCCCCCCCTACTCCCATGCATACCCTAACCTCCCAGTGTCTTGTGTTCATTGGTTATGCTTATATGCATGCATACAAGTCCTTCGGTTGATCTCTTATCTACCCCACTTCTCCCTTATCTTCCCCCTGTAATTTCACAGTCTGTTTGATGCTTTATTGCCTCTGTATCTTTTTGTTCATCAGTTTATAATGTTCTTTATTATCCACAAATGAGTGAAATCATGTGGTATTTTTCTTTCATTGACTGGCTTATTTCACTTAGCATAATGCTCTCCACTTCCATCCAGGTTGCTGCAAATGGTAAGAATTCCTTCTTTTTTATGGCAGCAGAGTATTGCATTGTGTAGATGTACCATGGTTTTCTGATCCACTCATCTGCTGATGGGCACCTAGGCTGTTTCCAGATCTTAGCTATTGTAAATTGTGCTGCTATGAACATAGGGGTGCATGTATCCTTTCTGATTG
>PVJN01021003.1:0-35227 GCA_004026805.1 Lasiurus borealis
TCAGCTGCTTGACTGCTCCTATTTTTGTGAGCTCCCACACCTACGTAATTAAATCTGTTTTTCTCCTGTTAATCTGTTACGTTCATTTGTTTATTACAGCAGCCAAAAAAAAAAAAAAAAACCCTAGAAAGGTAGAGAAAAATATTTTCTCCCCAACACAATTAATGAATACATTAATACGAATGTAATTAATTTATATTAATTAATTAAAACATTTAATTGAGTGAATGTTTCTACCCCTCCGAATTCATATGCTGAAGTGCTAATCCCTAATGTGACAATATTTGGAGCTGGGCCTTTTGAGAGATAATTAAGTTTGATGAGCTATGAGAGTGAAGCCCCAGGATGGGATTAGTGATTTTGTATGAACAGAAAGAGAAACCTGTCTGCTCTCCCTCTGACATTAGAGGATAGATACAGCAAGAAGGTAGCTGTCCTCATGCCAGAAAGTAGGTTTACACTAAATCTTCTAGTTCCTTTATCTTGAACGTCCAGCTTCTTTAACTGTGAAAAGTAAATGTCTGCTGTTTAAGCCACCCAGTTTATGATATTTTGCTAGAGCATTATGAACTAAGTCACTACATGAATCAATGGTTTGCCTCTTATTTGACAACTGACCCTTTCGGTTGCATCTTATTGATCAGAACTCCAGATGACAGGAAATATAAGGCACCCTTGACCTTCTAATAGAACTGTCTATTCAAACTCCTTCTGGCTATCAGAGCCATTGCTACCACACTTACAATATTTTCAACCAACACTTCTGTTTGCATGACATTAATAATAGGAAACTTACTACTTTTCAGAGCAATGTTCTTCATTTAGACTGCGAAACCCTTTTGGGAAGAAGATAAGTTATCATTGAATCTTCAGTCTAGAACCATGTGTGGCATTTAGCAGAGACCCAATGAATCTCTATTGAATTAGTGATATATGGATGTAAAGCACATTACTCAATTCTAGAGTTAGATAGTGGATTATCACTCATTTATATTGATGTTGAAACTGAGGAGCAAGCATTTCAAGTATCATTTTCAAATTCAGTGATTAGAAGATCTAGGAGAGAAATCCACTCTCTTGATGCCTAGATTCTCCACTGTGGTGTGAAATTTTTTCCTCCTTAAGGATTTTAAATCCACAATAAACAACAAAGGGAAAACAGACAAAATGGAGAAGAATGAAGCGATCATTGTCTATTTCTGATCTGGAGGGCCATGGATTTCAGATGTCAAATAATTAACATAGGCTGGAGCTTTTAGCTGAAGCTTCATCATGGTGTACGTAGAATGAACTGACTCTAGAAGGATGTACAAGACTTAGGTGGGCAGAGGAGCAGAGATGAGTACATGTCAGCAACGGTACAAAGAACATGATGAGACTGGGGAGTGTGAAGCAGAGTAGGGAATAGGGAGTGTTGGGAAGTAAGCTTGAGGGCAAAGTAGAGCCAGATCATGAAGGGGTATCTTCAAGGCCAAGGTAAAGGATAATAAAGCATGATACATTCTTGAGTTTAAGAAAAATAGAATAAATTAGTGCTTCACAAAGAGTAACTTAAAAGTGATTTTGTGAGGGATTCAAGTAAGAGAGATTAAAACCTTTATTATACCTATTGACAGTTCAAACTAGCACATTATTATTATTATTACTATCTTATTTTAGCGGTGCTTCTTTATCCAGTAATGCTCTGTAAATAACATACATGCTAAAGGGAAGGGTCTCCCTGGTGCTCCTGAATTAAACCGGATTACTTCTCTGTGTTTCAGTTCACTTGGCTCTAAACGAGAATTACCTCATTCTATAAACCGCCTCTTTCTATAATGGTGTGACTAGTTTGTGTCTTGCATCTCATCGTGCCCAAACTGGAATAATTTGTGTTAGAAACCCCTGAATTTTTCTTGATACAGAACTGTCACGATAAAAAGGTACAATTTTAGAGAAATTATAGAGTGGTAGCACAGAGATCTTTTTATTATTGTCAACATACTATTCAAATGAAGAGGTTGACTTTAAAGTTGACATATGTCATAAAAAAACTGGGAGAGAGCTGAGCTTAGAATAATGGTCCTGAAAAAAAAACACACATCCTTTATAATTTCAGAGTACATGAGCATTTGCATTAATTTGTGTGGGCTAAATTGCCACAAGAAAGAAACTAAAAAATGTAGTAGCTCAAACACAATGAAGGCTTGTTTTATTCTCATCTGAGGGTAAAGCAGAAATGGATGTTCCAGGTCAATAGACACAGGCAGAGGATTTTTGTTCCATGCGGTCTTTCAGGGACTCACTCTGACAGTGGCTCTGCCGTCTTCAATACCAGGCTTTTAAGGATTTTCAAAACCATTATTGGTCTCCAGCCATAAGAAGGAGAAGAACATGGAGGAACTGGGAGATTGGCATGGTCCAGGTCTTGACCTGGCACACATCACTTTCCTTCACACCCATTGGGTCCCATGGGATGGCAGGAAGGCTGCACTTAGGAAGGTCTGTAGCTAGGAAGAGAAGAAGAAGAGATCTTAGTGGACAGGTGGAATCTTTTCATAGCCAATCAGACAGGCACTCTGATCTCTCTATGACTGATGCAAACAGTGACATTCTGGCTAAGTGGATTTCTTGAGAAGATATCGCCTGCCCATGCGTGAAACAGGACAAAGTTCAAGGTCATTTTATCGTGCCTGTCTGACAGTGAATTATTCATAAAACCAAGGATTTAGCAAGCATCTCTAATGTGTCTAGCTCTGTATCTGTGCCATATGCTTGTAACCCAGTTGTGGTCATATCCTATTGGCTTTCTGACAGAAGAGTGATGAATGTACGGGTTGATCTTTACACAACTTTGAAACACACAGTCACACTCTTAATTAACAAGATGGGTTAAATTTTCTAAATAACATATGTCGCATATTAAGTAGTCCTATGTGTTCATCAGACATACATTTCTCAAGGGGAGAGGGAGTAAAATTTCTCCCTGGTTTATAATTTTTTTTGTAGCTTCTATCATGGAGTTTTATAATTAGACAACAAGGATTCTATTCTCAATTTCTCACCTTTAGTTAGTTTATTTCACCTCTTCAGTCATGGTTACCTCCTTGAAAAGAAAAATCTCAACCCATTTTGAAATATGGTTGGGGTGAATTAAAAGTGATAATGAATGTGAAAGGGATATGATATTATAAAATTTGGTGGAGATATGTAGAATCATTATTCTGATAATTTATCAGTACTCTGAATTTTATCTGAGTACTGAACATAAACACGCTATTCTGTGAACATTCAGTGCTGTTGGTGAAGTAGGGCCTATGATTGCCACTTGCGAAAGGGAGAATGGAAATTTAGAGAGGTGAGTGGCTATTTCTTGGTCTACTTGGTTAAGAATGAGATAAGCATTGTGTGTGACACAAAGAAAAATTAATTGTCTCTGTAGGCCAAGGACTTAGATGAGGTCCACTTCTGGTAACGATTAGCTGTGTGAGTTGGAAAAAATTACTTTTACTTTCTGAATCTATTTCCTAATCAGAGAGAATAATATTTCCCCCCTTCTGATAATCTCTCAAGGTTATTATGAGGATCATAGAACTAATATATCAGAATTATCTCAAGGTGTTTTTTTTTAGTGGCTTAAATAAGAATTGATAATTCTTGCCCTAGCTTATTTGGCTCAGTGGATACAGTGTCAGCATACAGACTGAAGTATCTGGATTTGATTTCAGTCAAGGGCACAAGCCGGGGTTGCAGGCTTGATCCCCAGAAGGGGACATGCAGGAGGCAGCCAGTCAATGATTCTCTCTTATCATTGATGTTTCTATCTCTCTCTCCATGTCCCTTCCTCTCTGAAATCAATAAAAGTATATTTAAATAAAAGAAGTGATAATTCTTGTTTCTGTCTCAAGTGACTGTAGTAGCAAGAGCCATATAAATTGAGCTTTATGTTGTTGAAGGTTGCTTATCACTTAACTGAGGTTTTGAGTGCACGAGACTCTAAGCTTTCTTTCAAAGATGGGTCATTATGTTATGGAACGTTAACATTGGAAGACTTAACAGTTTAATCTAGAACAATCTGCCCTCAAACATAGAACCCAGCACGGATGGTATCTTTGAAAGACGGTCTTCCAGCTTCCATTGTGATAATTCCGGCAATGGGAACTAAGTTATTCACAATAAGGAGCATTCTATATGCCTATTTGTTTAACCAATATTCACTGAGGCAGGTAGGATTCTAACGAGGATTGGGTTGTCCAATCAGACTTACATGAATCAAAAATCTAACAGAGTATCAAGATTTTTAAAAATATATATATTTTATTGATTTTTTACAGAGAGGAAGGGAGCGGGATAGAGAGTCAGAAACATCAATGAGAGAGAGACATCAATGAGAGAGATACATTGATCAGCCACCTCCTGCACGCCCCCAACTGGGCACGTGCCCGCAACCAAGTACATGTCCTGGACTGAAATTGAACCTGGGACCCTTTAGTCCACAGGCCGACCCTCTATCCACTGAGCCAAACCGGTTTCAGCCAGTATCAAGATTTATGAATAACTTCAGAAATAAGTAGGAGCCATGAAATGGTATAGCAGGTGAAGCAGCGAGAGGTCTGGGACAGTCTGTTCCCCTGAGCTTCATGTGATGTCTTCATGCCACGCGGCCTCCAGACTCCTAGCCACCTTCGTGTTCTCTGAGTCCAGCATCTGCCAAGTGCCAGGATTCAGGGATTTAGTGAGGGATGTTGGTTTTAGGGCAGGGCGAGAGCAAGCAATTGGATGCCAGGAAATTGGGTGCTTCAGCCAAGGAGGCCTCTGCTACATTTTGATTTTCCAAATGAAATGCAGTTTCTGGCTTTTCTCACATCCAAGTAGGATTTGATTGGAGTCGCACTGATTCCAAACAAATGTTCCAAATCCCCCATAAGTTTCTATGTGTTCTCTGGAGTTTCCTTGCCCATGGATCTGCACTGGCTCATGTTTTCCCCACAAGTATGTGTGTTGTCTTTGAGTGACTATAAAACCTGAGTACCTAGAACAATGCTTGGCGCTTGCCAGATACTCAATGCACGTTGTTGAAAGAAAGGAGAGACTGGCATTTAGGCAAAACTCAGCATCTTCCTAGAGTGCGCTCTCACTTCCAGCACTTTTTAAAATGGATGGTCACAATAGAGTGTTAAAAATGGTTGAAGAAGGCAATTTAGGTGATACAAGCTTTACTAACCATTCACGAAGCTCACAGTCTCTTCTCAGAGAAATTCAAAATGGAGAAGAAAGCAGCAAGCTTTTATCAATAGAGTAAGGAGTAATGAACAAGGAAGAGACAAATAGATGAATACTGAGGCTTTGGGATCAAGGGTTATATTGTGTTTCTGGTCCAGCAGAGAAGGCAGGGGTGGGGAATCATTTTTCCTGCCAACGGCCATTTGAATATTTATGATATCATTTGCGGGCCATACAAAGTTATCAACTTAAAAATTAGCCTTCTGCCAAAACTGGTTTGGCTCAGTGGATAGAGCGTCAGCCTGCAGACTGAAAGGTCCCAGGTTCGATTCTGGTCAAAGGCATGTACCTTGGTTGTGGGCATATCCCCAGTAGGGGGTGTGCAGGAGGCGGCTGGTTGATGTCTCTCTCTCATTGATGTTTCTAACTCTCTATCCCTCTCCCTTCCTCTCTGTAAAAAATCAATAAAATATATTAAAAAAATTAGCCCTCTATATTTGGTCAAATATTTAAATAACTCATCCCTAATGCCATGGCAGGGCCAGGCCACGTGACTCCGTGGACCTTCTCCAGTCCATGGGACAGACGTTCCCCACCCCTGATTACAGGGACACAAAGTTACCTAAATTTTGGTTCATTGGTCAGGCACCCCCGAGACAGGAGCAACTCCATGTTGAACCTAGAGTTTTAACAAGAGCAAGGCTGCAATATTCCGTACTTTCCTTCTTTCCTCTATGTTCTGACCTCCTTTCTCCATGGTCCCCTTCTTTCCTTTCCACAATGCAGACCAATTTAGGTCTCGCCAGCTCTTACCTGTTACATCCATTAAGAGCAATGGTCTCCGGTGAGTGTTTACCAACCCGTTCTCGTGAAATTCCCACCAGGGCTGACTTCAAAGGCCTGATGGGAGGTCCCAGAACATAGATTTGGGAAGAGAAGTGCGAATCAGCTCTTGAGAGTTCCTATAAGGTGGCCCTTAGGTCACTGAGAGAATTTGAAAAAGTCATACTACAGCAGGAAGGCAGGCGTGGTTGGGGACCGGGGGGCCTGTAAGAGATCAACCGAAGGACTTGTATGCATGTGTATAAGCATAACCAATGGGTACAAGACACTGGGGCGTGGGAGAGGGGCGGGGAGGCGGGAACAGGAGAGGGCATGTACTGGGGCGTGGGGAAGGCCTGGGGGAAGTCCATAGGAGGGGAAAAAAGGAGACATATGTACTACTATTTGTAATACTTTAAACAATAAAATCAATCAATCAATTAATCATCCAATCAATCAATAGAGAATTTGAAAAACAAAGTAACCACTAGACCAGTGGTTCTCAACCTTCCTAATGCCTCGACCCTTTAAGACAGCTCCTCATGTGGTGGTGACCCCCAACCATAAAATGATTTCCGTTGCTACTTCATAACTGTAATTTTGCTACTGTTATGAACTGTAATGTAAATATCTGATATGTAGGATATATTTTCATTGTTACAAATTGAACATAATTGAAGCATAGGGATTAATCTCAAAAACAATATGTAATTATATATTGTGAAATATTTATTTCTAATTACAAATAAATAAAATTTTGTCTTGAATCGTGGTGTAGCATGGGCAACAGTCTTCATATGATAACAGTAACTACATTACTACAATTTGTTACACTGAGGAGCGGTGTGTTGGTTCCTAAGACCATGGGAAATAGGTGTTTTCCGATGGTCTTAGGCGACCCCTGTGAGCGACCCACAGGTTGAGAACCACTGCACTAGATGCTCTGCACTTGCAAACTAGCGCTCAACCTTTTAAACCAGTGGACTGAATGGGCTGAGGTGGTGCCCTCTAGAGGACACTTGGGAGTTTGCAGGGCTACTTTAGCAGGTAACAATAATTGAGATGCTCTCCGGGCAAATTTAGTAGGCAAGGGACAGAGTGCTGAGTATGCTGCCTCGTGAAAGACAGTCCTGCACAAGGAAGGATTGCTCTGTCCCCAAGTCTATGACACAATCCTTGGAACATTCTGTTCCTCACCGTGCCTCCCACAGTCTGGCTTCCTGCTAGATCACAGTCCTTTATCTTCTGCTGAACTTTCATGAGAGACATAGCCATACCCTGCCGCTTACAGGAGAGGGAAATCCTATGTTTGGTGACAGATGCTTCTTTTATTCCTAAATGATTGAAATAAAAGGCATTGGAACGAAACTTTTTTCCCTATTAACCTTTAGCAGCATTTATAATGACCATGTTAAATCAAACCTCATTACAAGGTAATGGAGCCTGACTGAAATACTGCAGGTATGATGCTGAGTAATTTCATAAATTATGAATTGGTAATTGAAAGTAATATAGTAGAATACATTGTGCTCCTGAGGGGGGAAATGCAGAAGACTTTAGAGGGAAATAAAGTTGGTTAATGCATAGCACTGAGGAAAGTCTTGGAAACAGGGCAGAGACTTGGGCACACCCTATAACTTTGGCCTTGGATGAAAAGCTGTCATTTCGATACCAGCGTTGTGGCTTATGATGGAAACATTGCAGACTTCTAGATTCCTCTCTCACTTTCTAGTTCAGACATTCTCTCAGGCAAAAAGATCAAATTCAAATTATTTTTATACATAATGTATGCCATGCATTTATTTTAATTATATTTCACTGCAAACCCTCTCTTTCCCAATTGCTTTTCAGAAGTTTTATTTTTAAAAAATATTTCCAGCAGTGAAGTAATTATGCTTGTAAAAAAAAAACAACCCCTAGAATAATAAAGAATGCAGACTTGGAGGGAATTATCACACATGGCCTTTATTATAGATAGTGTGGTCTTCGGATCTACACACAGTATAGTGTAGAAGTTTACTTTTCTACTGTAGACTCATCCTATAGAAAGAGTTCTACACTTGCTTTTATAGCCTGGGCATCTTTCTATGTCTACATAGGTAGATCTAAACTTTAAAGTATTTGTTTTAAGTTAAAGCATTCTGTAACATGCACATCATTTTAGTATAGATCTTTATGAATTTGTTCTAAGTAAGTATACCCATGTAACCATCACTTCACAAAAAAATAAAGACTTTAACCACTACCTCTGAGTTTTCCTTCACACCCTTTCATCTTTTCATCCCTCCTCTCTGTGTATAACCCCTATTCTGAATTCTAACACCATACATTAGTTTTAGCATTTTTGAGATTAATACAAGTTGAATCATTTAGTACTAACTTTTTTCTTTCTGTACCCCATTGCTTGATTTGGCTTTGAAATTCTTTCACTGTCGCATGGATTAGCACTTTATTCTTATTGCTGCATAGTATTCTTCTGTTTGACTGTAGTACGATTTATTCATTCTGCATTTGGTCTATTATCTATGTCCAATCCCTTCACCCTCTTTCATCCAGGATACCTCCTACCCACTCCCCTAGTCTGTCTTCAAATATTTCTCTCATCAATTCTTTTTCTCCCTCTCTTTGTGCATACATTCTAGATATTTCTTCCATGTTCCATACATCTTTTCACTTTATATTCCTCTTTATACTCAGTGCATCAATATGGAATTATTTACTAATGTATTTTAGTTCACTAGTTCTCTCTTTAGCTACTTATACCTGTTTTGTATTCTAATTTCAGTTATTATAGTTTTTAATTTTAAAGTTCCCACTTATCTATTTTTTATAGATATTCAGTTAGCAGATGGTAGAACTCTCCACCTTATCCTATATTTTATTGAAATCATTAATCACAGTTTCTTTAAAGTCTGTGTGAAAATCCAACTGGGTGATCATCTTTGGGTAAGTTTCTGTTATCTACTTTTTCTTTTGTTTTTTGATAAATTTGTTGTTTATCCTGTAATGACTTTTAATTTTTTACGAAATGCCAACATTGTGTAGGGAAAATTTTAGAGGATCTGGATGACACTACTTTCCTAGAGAGGAGACTTCCTTTTCTCCTGGCAATTATGTGGAGGAGGGGAGTTGATCCGATGCATCCTGAGTGTCTGGCTTTCTCAGGGCTTATCTTCATATGTGTTTCCTTGCTTTTTGGGCAGAGCCTTGTAATGTGCTCATCTGAGCACCTGGACTTTTTGTCAGGTCCTTCTTCTACGATGACATGGGGACTCCAATTTAGCTTTTCCCACCACCATGCGACTGCCTAAATCTCTGCTCAGACTTTGGAACTTTTTAGTACCTATTTTCTGCTTGACTTTTCATCATCTACCTCTATGAATGCACAGTTTAGAATCAGGGCGTAATTTGGGGGGAATTGCATGAGTAATTTTGGGTTCACTTTTCTGTGGTGTCCTGTTCTCTGTGACATAGGTCCCTCTAGTCTTGGTTGTCTTAATCACGCTTAATTCCAAGTTTTGTCTTCCTCTTTTAGTGGTACTCTGCCATCTCTACTTGCTTCCTGATTGCCCTCGGTGTCCCTTGCCATAGATTGACAAAGTCCCGAGGAACAAAGTGGCCGTAGAGTAAGGCTCATCTTGGAACTTTTTCTTTTTCTTTGAAATTCTAACCTCAATTATTAGAATTTTCTCCCTGATGATTACTTCCTGACGCTTTCAGAAAATGTCTTGGTTACTCCCTGATGCTTTCAGAAAATGTCTTTTTAAAATGTATTTAATACAGCTTTTAGGGTGTTCTCAAAAGGAGGGTTAGTATGACATAAGCTCTTGATAATAACAGGGGCTATTTTATTCATTTTGAAGGCTTCACAAAATTCCAAGTTTTGGACATTCCAAATAATTATTTAGTACATGTTGGGCTTCTGATCTCTTTTTAAGTAAGTGTTCAGTATTATAAACAGTGCATGGACCCTTTTATAATATAACTAGAGGCCCAGTGCACAAAATTCATGCATGGGTAGGGTTCCTAGGCCTGACTATGATTAGGAACTATCACAGCCTTCCAACTGCTGACTGGGGCCTTCCTTCATTCCATGCCACCCCTGTTGGTCAGTGCACATAATAGCAAGTGATTGAACTTCCAATTTCCTGGTCAAACTTCCAGTGGAACACTTTTCACATTAGCCTTTTATATATAAAGATTTCATGCAACTGTACAAGTCATCCTTTAGGGTAGACTGCTAATACTGGAATACAGTGGTACCTCGAGATATGAGTGCCCTAACATACGAGATTTTTGAGATACGAGCCGTGGAGCAAGCGATTTTTGCTTTGAAATACAAGCAACATTTGAGATGGAGTAATCGCATGGATCAGCCAGCTGCACACGACCCACCAGTTTACATAGTTCTCCACGTCTCAAGGTTACAGAACGAATTAAACTCGTATCTCCAGGTACCACTGTAGCTGAAAATGGCTTATGTCACATCGATCCATTATAAATTGGCCAGAAGTCAGTTTCGTGGCTTCAAACTAATGGCAGGGTAGACTGGGAAATGCATATTTTTCCTATGTACAGGAAGAGGAAATGGTGTGGCAAACACAGATTGCCTTTTTTAAAAAAGTTTTTAATTGATTTCAGAGAGAAAGGGAGAGGAAGAGAGAAACATTAATGATGAGAGAGAATCATTGATTGGCTGCTTCTTGCAAACTCCCCCACTGGGGATCAAGCCCCCAACCTGGGCATGTGCCCTTGGCTGGAATCGAACCTGGGACCGTTCAATCCACAGGCAGGTGTTCTATTCATTGAACCAAATCAGCCAGGACCAGATTGTCTTTTGTGTTAACTATTTCCTAACTAGTATCTCTAAGTCTAGATGCTTCATCTGTAACTTATACATTACATTACGACTTGATTTAATATCATTAAAAGCCACTTAACAAGAGTCACCAGCAGATCCCAAACTTTTAGGATTTTCCTTTTGCTTAGAGAGTGAACTCTTGACTTCTTACAAATGTATTAAGTGAAAGAACCTCAGAGGAGGAGAGTTTTGTTTTGTGTTTCTGAATCTAGTTCTCTTTTCATCTTCCCCAGTTACTTACTCTCTCCTTTTTATGAACAGAAGAGAGATTATGGGAAGATTCAGAGGGAACTCTGGTTCACAGTTTGGGTGAAGATGATCAAACTTACCAAGAAAGCTCTTCTCAAACATGTTGTAGCCGCAAGGGCAAGAGGCAAGGGACACAGAAGAAAAACATGGGCTGAACATGGCTTCCACTCCCTCCAGCAATGTGACCCTGGGCAGCCTACTTAGTCTGTCTGTGCTTCTGTTCCCAGATGTACTAGACGGTTCTGATAATGGGATGAAACAGAAACTATTATTGTGGGTCATTAGTCTCGTTGTAAAATATCATTGGAAAGGACGGGGCTTGACTTTGGGAAAGACAGGAGTCTGAGCCAGAAGGCAACCTCGGCGTGTGTGTGTGTGTGTGTGTGTGTGTGTGTGTGTGTGTGTGTTGCTCACACCCAATGTCTCAGGCCTGGATGCTGAGGACACCTTTATCTCCACCTCATTTTTTTTAAAAATATATTTTATTGAGAGGAAGGGAGAAGGGATAGAGAGCCAGAAACATCAATGAGAGAGAGACATCGATCAGCTGCCTCCTGCACGCCCCCCAATGGGGATGTGCCTGCAACCAAGATACATGCCCTTGACCGGAATCGAACCTGGGACCTTTCAGTCCATAGGCTGACACTCTATCTACTGAGCCAAACCGGTTTTGACTCCACCTCATTTTTATTAATTTGGAGTCATTTAGCTCAATGGTTCCAGAAGCAGCAGACACCCCAGGGACACAACTTGAAGCGTTGAATGCCTCCTCAGCTCCCCTGCTGGCAGATTCAGCTGAGGCCTCACAAGTGGGTCTCTTTAGAGTTATTTGCTTTCCATCTTCAGTGAGATGAGCAGCCGGGGCAGGTGCACTATAGCCCTGGTGTTTCAGCTTCCCTTTTAGGAAACGGGGGTCCTCGAGGTTGGTTCTCTGGCTCTGATAGGGCCACGAGGCCATCCTTTCACAGACAGAGGGTTAAGGAGCCCAGTGACAGAGCCATAATGCTGAGTACCTTCTCTGAAATAACACAGCATCAACCACAATAAAAAAAAATTATTGCGGTGTTCACCAATCAGACTATTCTGGGTTTTGAAAGTAGTTATCACGAAGAAAATTGCTGAGTTAGGATTCTACCTTTGCCACGTACTAGCTCTGTGACCTGAAAAACGTTGCTTCAACTATTCATGGCTCCATCTCCTTGTATATAAACTGAGAAGAATATCAGTACTAGACTTCCCAGTGCCTGTGAGGATTAGATGGGGTAATTGATGAAAAGTAGTTTGAATCGTGCCTGGCACATAGCAAGTCTATATAATTGTCAGTTAGCTGTTACAAATAAGTATTGTTTATCCCCTCATTTAATTTATATAGCATCCTTCTCAGGTAGATATTTTAATTTAATCTCCAGGTGAGGATTAAATGAGACAGAATGGTCAAGTGACTTTTCTGAGCTGACCACATTTAATTAGTTGTAGAAGTGAAATTCAAATCCAGGCAATCTGAATAAATAGGGCCAAACACTGAGGGAAATGTGGCCTCCCATCCTGAGCAGAGTTATATTACAGGATAGCAGTTGGGCACCTCAGTGTCATGTGAGTGTGGTTTCTGCCTACATCTGCAACTTTATCAAAGTATGAGGATTGATAAAAAATCTGGAGTTAGCCAGTTTTAGTTTGAACTCTAATTCTGCTTCTCGGCAGCTGTGTGATTTTTAGCAAGTTTCTTGACCTGCAAAATCCTATTAACACTATTCTATACTGATGCATGTGAACTACTTAGCAAATATTCAAGTACATTTTAGTCCTCAGGAAGTTTTTGCTATTGTAGTAGATATTCTAAAAATGGTCCCAATTCTTCTCCCTTCCTGTGCTTACACCCTTCTCCATGCGCTTTTGGAGTGCCTCCAGTCTGCATCTAGATTCAGCCACGTGACTTGTTTTGACCAACAGCACGGGGTGGATGGGAGAGTGTGTCTGTTCCAATCTTTTGGGTCTGAATCATCCCAGTGAGAACCTGTGCATGCTGGGTGGGAGGAGGCATGGGTACCCAGTTGAATCACACAGTTCCCAATGCAGAACTGGGATTTGATTGGAGATCAGTCTGACTGGATAATAGAGCTCTTCTCCATTCTCCTCCCCATCCATGGTATTAGCGTTGTGACGGAGGAAACTTGGAGGCAGATTTAAAGCAGCCTTTTATTTTTTCATTAGATTATATTACCAAAAGATTGCAGAATCAACTTACATTTCATCAAAATGTAAGTATAGCCGAGACCGGTTTGGCTCAGTGGATAGAGTGTCGGCTTGCGAACTGAAAGGTCCCAGGTTCGATTCCTGTCGGGGGCATGTACCTTACTTGTGGGCACATCTCCACTGTGGGGCGTGCAGGAGATGGCTGATCAATGTCTCTCTCTCATCGATGTTTCTGATTTTCTATCTCTCTCCCTTCCTCTCTGTAAAAAATCAATAAAATATATTTAAAAATGTAAGTATAACAAGGAGTAATAATTATATGTATATATATATAGAGAGAGAGAAAGAAAATTCATCCATAATGAGCGACCATCAGTTTTCTCATATGTACACAGACGACGCAGAGTAGCCCTTCCATAGTCATGTCAAATGTGGAACTTCCTTTTGTAGCAGGTGAGCCCGATTTGTGTAAGATACACCTCCTCAACAGGACTAACATGTTTCAAGTGCACCAGTCCGCTCGTCACCAGAGGACCGGTGTTGCGTAATAAAGAATGTGATTGGCCTTTGTCCTAGTTTCTGGGAAGGAGACTCTAAAGCCTTGGGATTTTCTCAGAAATGGGAATTTCATTGTTTCTCCTGAGCCCCTCAGTCCCTCCCTGAGTTTATGCTCAGGAGGTGGCTCAGGATGGGGGCTGGTCACGTTGGAAAGATAAACCACGTGATTAGAAGGTTGGGGCTTTGAACTGCATCCTTCCATTTCCGGAAGAGTGGAAAGGGGCTGCCTAAGGTTGAGCTCAAACATCAGGCCACTGATTCAGTCAATCATGCCAACATAATGAATTCCCAGTGACATCTATGAACATGGAAGCTCAAGGGAGCTTTCTGGTTGGTGAAAACACTCATGTACCAGAGGAGTAAACCCATCCTGGCCCCACACAGAGGGAGCAAGGAAGCCCTGCACTCAGAACCCTGCCCTGTGTCTCCTTGTCTGCCTGGTCCCTATTTGTACCCTTTATAATAACACCACAGTCATAAGGATAGCTCATTCCAGAGTCCTGTGGGTTGTTCTAGCAAATTATCAAAACTGAAGGGTATCATGAGCACCCCTGCATTTGTAGCTAATTAGTAAAAAATGCCGGTGACAAGGGACCTCCATATTTTGGGTGGGGCAGGTGTCCACAGGGAGGGCAGTTTCATTGGAGACCATGCTTTATCCTGTGGAGTCTGACTCTCCTTCAGGATGCTTAGCTCAGAATTGCCTTGCGATATTGCAAGGGCCTAAGTGACCTCACATACTTTTTCTTTTAAGGTACTATTTTAAATACATAACAATAACATGTTTTATTGAACTTGGCTCTACCATCCTTCACAGGTCCTGTGTTTTCACCAATGTGGAGGCAAGTCCCAACACCAGCAAAATGATTATGACCTGCTGAAGGCTCAGATGATGGTTAGCCATTTTTAGAAATATGCTGTTTTTAAATTAAGGTATGTACATTGCTTTTTAAAGATTGAATGCTATTGCATACTTAATAGATTACAGAATAATATAAACGTAACTTTTATATGCAATAAGAATCCAAAAAGTTGTGAGACTTACTTTATTGTGATATTTGCTTTATTGAAGTGTTCTGAAACCAAATCTGAAATATCTGAGGTATGCCTGTACGTCTCCTGGAATTCTATAGATGTTGAGATCGCCTTTGTTCAGCTCTTTCCCAGTCTGATTTCCCATCTTCTCAAAGCAAACTACTTTGTTTACTTTTTTTTGCAGCTATCTTGCCATTTTTATGTATTTATAGACATATATGTCTCTATAGACAGTGCAGAGTATTCTTTAGTGTTTGGGTTTTATTTGATATGAAAAGCATTCTATTTTTATATCTATCTAAAGTTTTCTTTCAGTTAACAATACTTTTTTAAAGATCTAATATTTATAGAGTTTTTGTTTTTATTAAAAACAAAACACGACAAAGTACTTCTGCCTATCCATTTCCCTATTGGTGGACATGTAGGTTGCTTCCTAATGTTAGCTGTTGTTTTAAATGATAATGCAGTAAGCATACTTCCCCATGCCTCCTTGGACCATGTGGGAGTGTTTGGCTAAGGAGGGTATCCTCGAACAGAACTGCGCTGTGCCTTCAAAAATGTTGGTGTCCCTTCCACAGTGTGATTTGACCCTCTTAAAAATAGTTTATTTAGTGATGGCTTGATGATTTAGAACCAATGTCCAAATGTTATAATAGTTATGTGCTAGGTGATGATGTGGAAGAATTTGTTGGTAGATCAAATAACCATGAGGGACACAGAGGGTTTATTTTTGGCTAGAGGAAGACATTCTATTTTGTTGTTTGTTTATTGTAAGTTGTAAAGAAATTGAGCAAGCAAGATTTTTTTGTTTTAGGGAGGTTGAATAAATAGTTAATGTGATTTTACAACTTACAATCAAATTTGTTTGCATGTTTTATGTATGAGTATGTGTGTGTGCCTGTATAGAGGTGCCCTTAGAACCCAACAGAGAAGGATTCTAATTGAAAGATGATGTATGGCAAAACCAAGATGGTGACATAAGATATACAGTGGTACCTCAAGATACAAGTGCCCTAACATACGAGATTTTTGAGATACAAGCCATTGAGCGAGCCATTTTTGCTTTGAAATATGAGCAACATTTGAGATAGGAGTAATTGCGCAGATAGGCCGGCTGCACATGACCCACCAGTTTACCGTGACTCAAGCATCTCATAGTTTCCCACACTTCAAGGTTACAGAACGAATTAAACTCATATCTCGAGGTACCACTATATAACTGTATGTGCTGCCTATCACAACCATATCAAAACTACAACTAAAAGATAAAACAACTATCACCCAGAACCATGGGAAAGCTGGCTGAGTAGAAGTTCTACAACTAGAAGGAAATAAAAAAGCACATTGAGTCTAGGTAGAATGTGCAGAGGCATGGAAAGGCATGTACAGAGGCATGCGAATCGGGTTGGTGACTGGATGCGCTGTGTTTTTTTGTTTGTTTGTTTGTTTGTTTTTAATTGGGAAGGAGATACAAGCTCCCGACTGTTTTGAACTCCAGTTTCCAGAGAGACTCTAGGAATCCAGACTCCTATGGGGAGAAGCTGGGCTGTCTGGCATCAAGTCGGGAAGTGAGGGTAGCTTTCTTGCAGAGGTGCTTGTAGGAATCATTGTTTATTGTGCTGGGGCGCCAGACATGGAGATGTAGAGACACACCTTGGTGATTCCCTGAGACCCTGCCCCACCCAATTTACAAACCCACCTAAGCTCTGTGCAGCGGCTTTTGCATATGAATGGCCTGCCCTTTTGCAGCTTAACCTAACAAACTGTGGCTGGGTCAGACAGCTCCAAAACTTCCAAACTCCAAGCAAAGAGGAGAAATCTGCAGATCTCCTTGTAGCTTCTGCTGGGTGGCCTCAGGCAGTAGCTGACTTGCACCTACTTGGAGATCCAGGACCAGTGTACCTAGTGGTCGGTGTGAGATGATACCAGATTTCAACTCCTCACATCCATAAGTGACACACCCAAGAGGCAGACTCAGTGAGCATCAAAGTCCCACTGAAGCAAGTCCTGCCCCATAAGGGTGTCTCCAGGACAGCAGTTCTTTCATTGTAGACACAGCAGGTCCTCACAGCCAATTGGCCTGGAGGTCAATTCCTCCCAGTGTACCAACAGCAATCAAGGTTTAACTACAACAAGACTGTGCACCTAGTCCACAAAGGGGTACACCAAGAGTGTTCACCTCAGGTAATTGGGGAGGCTGAGCCACTGGACCCTATAGGTCACCTACCACACAAAGCCACTCCATCAACACAGGGAAGCAGCCAAAATGCAGAGACAAAGAAACATGTCATGAATGAAAGAAATGGAGGAAAGCAAACTACTGGATATAGAGTTCAAAACCACAGTTATAAGGTTACTCAAGAATCTTCTAGAAACCTTCTAGGAAATTAGTGAGACCTTTAAGGCTCTTAATGAGAATGCCAAAAAAAGAAAGAAAGAAAGAAAGAAAGAAAGAAAGAAAAAGGACCAGTCAGAAATTAAGCATACACTGTCTGAAATAAAGAATAATGTACAGAAATTCAACAGTAGACTAGAAGACTCCAAGAATCAAATCAAACATTTGAAATATGAGGAAGCAAAAAATACCCAACTGGAAAAAGAAAAAGAATCCAAAAATATGAAGATAGTGTAAGGAGGCTCTGGGACAAATTTAAGCATATTAACATCCGAATTATGGGGGTGCCAGAAGAAGAGAGAGAGTAAAATATTGAAAACCTATTAAAAGAAATAATGACAAAAGCTTTTCATACCTGGTGAAAGAAATAGACTTTCAAGTCCAGGAAGCTCAGAGAACCCCAAACAAGTAGTATCCAAAGAGAACCACACCAAGATACATCATAATTAAAATGCCAAAGGCAGAAGACAAAGAGAGAATATTAAAAGCAGCAAGAGAAAAACAGTTAAGTTACCTACAAGGGAGAACCCATAGGACTGTCGGCTGATTTCTCAACAGAAACTATGCAGACCAGATGGGAGTGGTAAGAAATATTCAAAGTAATGAATAGCAAGAACCTATAACCAAGATTACTCTACCCAGCAAAGCTATCATTCAGAATTGAAGGTCAGATAAAGAACTTCAGACAAGAAGAAGCTAAATGTGGTCATCACCACCAAATCAGGATTATATGAAATGCTGAAGGGTACTCTTTAAGAAGAGGAAGAAGAAAAAGGGAAGGATAAAAATTATGAAGAACAAATTGACAACAAATACATATCTTTCAACAAGTGAATTTAAAAATCAAGTGAATAAAAAATCTGATGAACAGAGTAAACTGGTGAATATAATAGAATAAGGGTCAGAAAAAGGGAGTGGACTGACAAGTCTCAGGGAAAAGGGGGTGTGAAGGGTGCAGGAAGAGATTGGACAAAAATCTGACACCTATGGATGAGGACAGTGGCAGGGGGTAAGGGCATGGGTGATGGAGGGGGTGGGATCAGATGGAGGAGAGCTATAGGGGAAAAAAGAGAAACATCTGTAATAATCTGAACAATAAAGATTTATTTTTTTAAAAAAGAAAGATTATGTATGATGTTTCTGAATTTCTTCCCCAACTATGGGAATTGCTAATAACAGAATCAACGTCTACTAGTCAGCTCAGGCTGCTATACAGAATACCACAGACTGGGTGGCTTCAATGGCAGATATTTATTTCTCCCAGTTAGGGAGGCTGGGTAGTCCAAGTTCAAGGTGTTGGCTGATTCTGTTGCTGGTGAGAACTATCTCCCTGGCTTTTTTATAATAGTTGCTTCTTGCTGTGTCCCCACATGGTACAGACACTGCTTATAATGTCACCTATAACTTTCTCTTCTTATAAGGGTACTCATTCCATTATAAAGGCTTCACCCTCATGGCCTCATCTAAACCTAATTACCTCCTAAAGACTCCATCTCCAAATACCATCATATGGGGGGTTAGGTCATCAAAATACGAATTCAGGAGACACAAACATCCATTCCATAACTAGTGGTTACCTCATCCTACCCCAAGCTCTTCGAAGAATGGCCTCAGGACCTCCTTCTATAACATGCACATGGATTTTCTTGTCACAAACTTGTGCTCAATGATAGTTTCTTGCCACATTTATTCCTTTACCCACTCTTCTCTCCCACCCAGGACAGTTCTGGAACATCATTATACAGCCACCTTGAAATTTTCTTCTGAAGTTGCCAAAATTATTTCAGCAACCAGATGTTCCAAAAATTCTTTTTGGATCCAAGGACAATGATACTTTTATTTCAAAAACATTTACAAGGAAGACTCAGCCTTGACACTGGGGTAAATTTGCTTATCTGATCTTTAGGCTTATCACAGGCTCTAAGCATTTCTTTTTTTAATTTTTTTTAATTTTTTATTTTATTGATTTTTTACAAAGAGGAAGGGAGAGAGATAGAAAGTCAGAAACATCGATGAGAAGAGACATCGATCAGCTGCCTCCTGCACGCTCACAGTGGAGATGTGCCCACAAGCAAGGTACCTGCCCCCAACCGGAATTGAACCTGGGACCTTTCAGTCCGCAGGCCGACGCTCTATTCACTGAGCCAAACCGGTCTTGGCAGCTAAGCATTTCTTACATGGGGACCATTCTCAGGAGAGGAAGCCCAGAACAATACTGACCCGTATTCTCTATCTTACAAAATGATGCTCACTTCTTACCTTCAGGCAATCTCTCTGCAGGCAGTTCCAAGCCGTGTACCTATGGAGAAAAAGGACAAGTTGAATGTAGGCTCAGCACGGAAGAAACTGTATGTGGTTAGCAAAGTCTTCCTTGCATGGGGGAGAAGAGTTGGGAGTCTGGGTGCCATATATTTGCCTTCCCACATACTGTATTTTTCAGCGTATAAGACAACCCCCAACTTTCCCAGTTAAAATATAGAGTTTGGGATATACCCATCCTATAAGATGTGATAATAAGTTGTGATATATTCATACAAGGAATACTACACCAAAAAAAAAAAAAAAAGAAAAGACGACCCCCCAACTTTGAGAAGATTTTTCTGGGTTAAAACGTCGTCTTATACACCGGGAAATACGGTAGTTATTCTCTTCCTCGTCTTCTTGATTCCCTGGTTACATGTTCACTCTTCCACTAGTACATCTATCATAGTTTCTCTTGTCTTTCTTTTTAAAGCCAGCTTCACAGTTTCATTACCCAGGAATTATAGTGACATCAATGATGATCATTTACACGAACAGCTAACGTTTGCCAAGTGTCTCCTTAGGTACAGGGCCTGTGTATTGACATTTAATTCTCTCACCAATACTAAGATATCGGCCCCGATATGATTCCCATTTTTGTAACTGAGAAAACGGAAGCTCAGAAAGGCGATGTGAGTTCCCCCAAACCTCCAGCTAGCGAGGGGCAGTGCCAGGATTTGCACCCAAGCAGTCTGACTTCTTCTTTCAGTGTCTAATTTGTTCTTTTTTTTTTTAAGTATATATTTTATTGGTATTTCACAGAGAGGAAGGGAGAGGGATAGAGAGTCAGAAACATCGATGAGAGAGAGACATCGACCAGCTGCCTCCTGCACACCCCCCACAACCAAGGTACAGGCCCTTGACCGGAATCGAACCTGGGATCTCTCAGTCCACAGGCTGATGCTCTATCCACTGAGCCAAAATGGTTTCGGCTAATCTGTTCTTAAGGAACTGGGTTTTCACTTTACATCCAATATTACATATTTAATTCTAATAACCGTACTTTAAAATTAGAATGATAAAACCTATTTTTGTTTCAAATGAACTCCATCAAGTTAATTTGCCCAAGATCAGCAGCAAGAAAGTGGAAGAGCCAGCTGATATCTGTCCTCTTCCTCAAGCTGCCTCAATTTCATTTATCCTGTTGCCTTGAATAGAAGTCTCAAGGTCTTCCGCCTCATGCCAAAAACTCAACTGTGGAACGCAGGCTGTGTCTGTTTCATTGACTTTCTCTTGCTTTTCACTTACGTCTTTGACCTTGCAGGTCTGTGACCATCTCCCCTTCAGAGGATCTGTATCCGCATTGCTCTCCGGTCTCTGATCCTTGCTTCTGCCTCCACGCTCCAGCCAGACCCGCCCCCATTTTAGAGTTGTCTCAAGTTGTGTTCACATCTCCAGAGTCCTTGCAGCCTTAAACAATAGCACTGGATCTAATTTTAAAGTGATTTATCGTTTCAGTGTGTGCTAATATCATTATAAATCATCCATTTACATAGACTGAAGGCCTGATTAATTCAAATGTATTCATTTATTTTAGATTAATATGCGCCCACTGACTAACCTCTGTATTCATTTACATACAAGATTAAAAACAGATTATTACATCCAAACAACGACCTACATCAGGTGGGTTGAGTGGAATTGCCCATTTCCAGTTCTGGTGGGGAAGGTAGGGGATTGATTTTGTGGTCCTGAAGGGGTCAAAGAAGCATTCATTACATGTGGCATGTCTTTACAGCAACATGCCTTCAGCTTCTGACTCTTACATTGTCGTTTCTGCTGATGCTATCTTTGGATGCAGTAACACTCTGTCAGCCTTGGTTTTCCAATCTATAGAGACATACTTAATTCTTACAGAATGCTTCCTATATGCCCATCCCTGGACATAATACTGTGTAGATACTAACTCATGTAATCTTTAAAATAGCTCTAAGAACATTCCATTTTACACATGGAATGGGAGGGACTGAGGCTTAGAGATATTTAGTCACATGTCCAACATCAAGCTAGTAAGTGTCAGAGACAGGATTTGAACCTCGAATGTCTGGCTCATGAGTCCCTGCCCTTGGCTACTCTACTATGTGGCCTTAGGAACAACCAGAATCATGCAAGAATGGAAAGCATCTTTAGAGATTCCCTGAAAACATTTTGAATGCTAACTAGTGATATAGACACACTTCTAGGTCTTCAATCACGTCAAACGCTTCCTCCAAAATCCCAAGATACTCAGTGTAGTTCTGCATGAAAAGCAGTGGCTCAGTAGATGTGAGTGTCAACGAGCTATTCATCACTTCCCCTCCATAATGAAATTATATCTTTAGGATGAAGATATACGGTTCATGCTGTAGAATCTTCGACTTCCATCGATTCTTAGTGTGTGCAGTGTACCCACAGCCCCAGGCAGTCTCAGTTTTCCGCTCTACACAGTCATCATCCTGTTTCCTTGACTGGCTCTTCCAGCCTGAGCTATGAGCTTCTGTGACGCACCAGCCTGCTCCACACTGCAGTTCAGTTTCCTAGGTTTACCAGCCCTCATGGTCCTGGACTCAGTTGTTAACGTGCATTGCAATTTCCCCCCAAATGCTTCCCTGCTGAAGGCGTGTCCAGTCCCGTCACCTCTTTTCAAATAGATGTTTAGAGGCAAAAGCATTGGGTCGACTTGAAGTACAACAGATGATTCATGATTTGAAGTACTAATGGAATGTTGGCCTGGCCAAAAAAAAAAAAAAAACAAACAAAAAAACACACACTTTCAGCTGAAACCGGTTTGGCTCAGTGGATAGAGCGTCGGCCTGCGGACTGAAGGGTCCCGGGTTCGATTCCGGTCAGGGGCATGTACCTTGGTTGTGGGCACATCTCCGGTGTGGGGCATGCAGGAGGCAGCTGATTGATTCTCTCCTCTCATTGATGTTTCTAGCTCTCTGTCCCTCTCCCTTCCTCTTTGTAAATATATATATATATATATATATATATATATATATATATATATATATATATTTAAAAAAAAAAGACTTTCATATATATTTCCCAAAAGGCCTTTCTTACTGAAGACCTTGAATCTTACATTATATTCCTGGGTCTATTTTCTTTCTTTCTTAAATAGCCTAACCCTGTCTGTTGGCCACCTATTGTGTAAAAGAACATTTTGCCTGGCGGGAGAAGAATAATGTTACCAATAATAAATGCATCATAACCTTGTAGAGCAGTTTTATTTTCAAAGTACTGCCTTGTATCATGGAAACAGCAGTGAAATTAGAGACTAAGGTTGGAAGCCAGGCTTTGTTATGACGGAGTGACCTTAGATAAGTCACTGTCCTTTCTTGGGCGTTGATTTCCCTCGGATTTTGGAGCTGAATTAGTTGACCTGAACTCTGATTTTATATACTTGGGCACTTTGTTTATTCGAGCTCAATAAAGATTTGAATTAAAAATACGCCGATGCCTTTAAATCACAGGATCTGGTATCAGCTGCTGGGGTTCAAATCCTGACTTACCATTTACTACTGGACAAGCTGCTTGATCTGTTTTCCCATCTTTGAAATGGAGCTGATAACAGTGCCCATTTCTCTCACAGGATCAGGCTAAGGATATATTGTAGTTAACAACAATCTAGTGCAAGAGCAGTGTCAGGCTCATAGTAAGTGCTCAATAAATGCCAGCTGCTTCTGGCTGCTTGAGAAATTTGGAATACACACACACATACATACACACACAGAATGCAGAACTGAAATATGTACCTTAGTTTCACTAAATCCAAGCCGGACATCAAGAGCTGAAGTAGAACTGAGCAGAGGACAGAATTAGGTTAGTGCAGTGGTTGGCAAACTCATTAGTCCACAGAGCCAAATATCAACAGTTCAATGATTGAAATTTCTTTTGAGAGCCAAGTTTTTTTAAACTTAAACTATATAGGTAGGTACATTGTTATTAACTTAATTAGGGTACATGCTATTTTGTGGAAGAGCCACATTCAAGGGCCCAAAGAGACACATGTGGCTCGAGAGCCGCAGTTTGCCGATCACTGGGTTAGGAGATCAAAAAAGGAGGACTCTGACCAAAGAACTTATGTGTATATATGCTTAACCCATGGACACATATAAGAGTGTGGTGAAGACCTGTGTTGGGGGGAGGATGGAGGATGGAGAGGGTCACCATGGAAATTAAAGAGGATATCTGTAATACTCTCAACAATAAAGATAACATTTTTGAAAAGGAGGGTTCTGGACACCTGAAGAGGATGCTGCTTTTCCTGGCAGAGGAGATCTGGAAAGGGCAGAAGGAAAGCTATTGGGTGAAAAATGGCTAAAGATGAAGCTTGGGGGGCCAGGTTCTCCACGCTACTCATTCTGGTGACCCCAATGGTCACATTTACTTTTATAAAGCGGATTGTCTTTTTTTTTAATTTTAGAGAGTATTTTTTAGAACAGTTTTAGATTTATAGTAAAATTGAGAGGAAGACATAGATTTCCCATATTCCCCACATATGCATAGCCTTCTCTTTTACCAACATCAGTCAATGGTACTTTTAATTTTTTTTTTTTTTTACTGAGGTTGAACCTACATTGACAGATCAGAATTATCCTAAATCCATAGTTTACCGTAGGGTTCATTCTTGATGTTGTACATTTTATGGGTTTGGACAAATGTATAGTGACATATACAGTGGTCCCTCGAGATACGAGTGCCCTAACATACGAGATTTTTGAGATACAAGCCATCAAGCAAGCTATTTTTGCTTTGAAATATGAGCAACAGTTGAGATACGAGTAATCGCATGGATCGGCCAGCTGCACACGACCCACCAGTTTACCTCAACTCGAGCCTCTCATAGTTTCCCATGCTTCAAGATTATGGAACGAATTAAACTGGATCTTGAGGTACCACTGTATATATGTTAGAGGCGTGGTGCATGAAATTTGTGCATGGAGGTGGGGTGGGCAGGAGGGGACAGGCAGTCCCTCAGCCCAGACTGCACTGTCTCCAATCCAGGACCCCTTGGGGGATGTCAGACTGCCTCTCCCAATCCAGGACCCCTGGCTTCTAACTGCTCACCTGCCTGCCTGCCTGATTGCCCCTAACCATCTCTGCCTGCCTGATTGCCCCTAACTGCCTCTGCCTTACCCATACCTGGGACCCAGGATTTCTTCCCTCTGGCTAGCTCCAGGCATCCAGGACTCATGCCAGGTTCACCTGGGCTGGCCACAGCTGCAGGGGATCATGGGTGGGTGGCTTGCCTGGGCTGCAGCCCCATATGCTGGAGCCCTGGATGGCATGGTATGAAGCTTATCCCTCTCCAAGGCTGCAGCCCCAGCCTCTGGCACCTGGGACTGCACGGTGTTGCAGCTTGTCCCTCTCCCAGGGTGCAGGTGCAGCCATTGGCACCCAGGACTGTGGGGCGTGTGCCTTGTCCCTTTCCCAGGCCACAGCTGGCTGGTCCCCATTTCTCTCTTGAGAGCTCATTTGTGCCTGGCTGGTCCCCATGCCTCTCTCCCCAGTGTTGAATGTCTGAGCAGTTATGGCTGATGATGTGAGGGAGTGACAACCATTTGCATATTAGCTCTTTATTATATAGGATACAGCGAGCTATCACTGCTCTACAAATTCTCTATACTTTGCCTATTTACCTTTTCCTCTCCCCCCTGCCCCTTCACAGCAACCACTGATCTTGTTGTCTTCATAATTTTGCCTTTTCTAGAATATCCTGTAGTTGAAACCGTACAACATGCAATATTTTCAGTAATATGCTTTTAAATTTCACTTATTAATATACATGTAGGGTTTCTCTTTTCCATGACTTGATAACACATTTCTTTTTATCTTTGAATAATAATTTATTATCTGAACATACCACCATTCATTATCTATTTGTGTATTAAAGTAGATTTTGGTTACTTCCAAATTTTACCCATTAAGAATTAAGCTGCTATAAATCTCCATGTGCATCTTTGTATGGGCACAACTTTTTTTTTTTTTTATTGGGTAAATATTAAGGAGCATGATTGCTGGATTATATAGTAAGAGATATTCAATTTTGATTTATTTTAGTTTTAAAAGCATTTGAGTCCTCTTGTCCAAATGGCTTGATTTGTTAACATTTTACAAATCTGAAAGGACTTTTTAGTGCCCCTAATGGTCACTGGCATTACTTTCTACTCCCCATTCCACCCCTTAGGGAAATATTACACTATCTCTATCGAGTCAAACCCCACTGTTTGTGAATCCTATGTTCCCAAAAGTATTTTCATTCATCTGTTCCTCTCTTTCTCCTCGTCCAGATCAAGGTCTCTTTGTCTATCACTGGATCTGTTACTTGTATATAATAGTCTCTTGCTAGGCTGTCTGCCTTTCAGATGGCTGGCTTCAGAACTAATACTATTAATACTCCAGTATGCGGTGGGAAGGAACACAGAGCCTTTAATTAATCTGGTTGGTCTGGCTTAATTTTCAGCTTCACCTAAATATTCTTGAGGCAGTTACTTAACTTGTCTTACTCTTTTCTTATCTGCAGATAATACTAACGATATCTACCTGATGATATTATTGTGGAGACTAAATGCAATTATGTATGCTAGGTACTTAGCATAGTTGCCTGATTCATGGTCATCCTAAAAATTAATATTATGCCATTACTAATCACCACTGCCATCATCACCATCACTACTAATATCACCATTATCACCATCATTATCATCACCATTATCACCATCATCATCACCACCACCATCCCCATCATTCTCATCCTTATCAAGGATGGGGCTAGACAAGTTCAAGTTATCACTCATCTTGCAGTTGTGGGTGTCAGCAGATCGCCAGCACAGTACTTCCTGCCTGTTGAATTATTAAGGCCAGGAGGCACTTGAAACTCTAACACCTGAGAGTTGTTGAAGGAAATTAGGTGGTTGCACCTACGAAGGGAGAAGCCACATCTTCATGTATATTCAAGTCTGTGGAAGATGAATTAGAAATTTTAGTAAAAATAAGGTGATAACAACAGTTGTGAACTACTTTTACTATTGCTACTGAGAGGACAGGCATATAAAAAACTGACAACCTTCAGCTTACCTCTTGGGTTGAAGAGGCAGAGTAAGTGGAAGGGAATGAGATGGCCATACTACATTGCATCTCTATGCATCGTATTCTTCCCATCAACCCTCCACTACAGTTTTATTATCCATTTCTATGTCTGAGGATTCTGAGGCTTACAGAGTTGAAAATGGCTGAAATTAGACCTCTTCTTAGCCATGATGTTCCTTCTCTTTATTTATGGTCAACATAGGAAGCTCTTTCTAACAATGACACATGTCCAGTAACACAATAATCGCCTTAGGACACAGGGAGGTCCCGATCACAGGAGATGTTCAAGTTGAACCTAATGTGTTGGGAGAATTTAAGCATTTGAGAAAGGCTGGGATAAGTCTTTGGAGCATTACAAAGGGACTGTATTTATTTATTTATTTATTTATTTATTTATTTATTTATTTTTTAAAGAATCATTTTTTTAATATATTTTATTGATTTTTTTCACAGAGAGGAAAGGAGAGGGATAGAAAGTCAGAAACATCGATGAGAGAGAGACATCGATCAGCCGCCTCCTGCACGCCCCCCACTGGGGGATGTGCCCCCAACCAATGTATGTGCCCTTGACCAAAATCGAACTTGGGACCTTTCAGTCCACAGGCCGACGCTCTATCCACTGAGCCAAACCGGTCTCGGCACAAAGGGACTGTATTTAAAGAGCTCTCCTCTCCTCCTTGGAAGCCCAGTGCCACACCTAGAATGGGACCTCCAGGTCGCCAGGGCATGTTAAAAATGTACTTATGTGGTTAGTGAGTAACCTTTATCTTACGAACCCCCTCAATGAAATTCCACAGCATTAATTGGCTGTAAAACTTCCCAGAGGGCTATTTTCCTTAACTCAAGTCCGTCAGCATTTTCTGAATTCCTATAAATATTTGTTCACATGAGGCACTTAGTGGATTTTATCATGCAGAACATTCTTGGCCACCAATGGAAAATTCTCCGAAAGATGAATTGCTTTCCTGTGGCCTTAGGACAACTACGCGTCAGAATCTTTATGCTCCCTGATGCTCGCAGTTAATGTCACGTCTGGAAGTAGCAATGCCAGGGCCAAAGGAAGACAGATCCACGAGGAGTCTCCTTGTATGGTCTCACCAAGCTTTGGTGCCATGCTGGGCACAGGGCTTGCTACTTTTCCTGCATCATAACATACAATCCTCAAAGCAACCTTGCTCAGCATGTACCTGCAGATGCCATGTATAGGTGAAGGAGCTGAGGTCCAGACAGGCATGATCTGAGCTTGTGGCCGTTTAGATTTATATTTACATGGAGATTTATATTTAAAACATGTAGAAATTCAGTCCCGCAGTCTCCCCAGTCATGTCAAGAGCTCATTTGCCACATGGAGTGAGAGGCTACCCTATTGGATGGTGTGTATTCAAATAGTCCCATCATTTCAGGAAATGCTTTTGGACAGTGCTGGCCAGAAAGGATGTTTAAATGGCAGAGGCAGGACTGAGCAAGCAAAAGTGTGATGCTCTGTGCAGTGCTGTGCTCCAGAGAACACAGTGTGTCAGGTACAGCAGATGCTCTCAGACTCCTTAAGTCAGGGTAAGATAAGCAGCAGCATTGAGGATGGGGAGTGGGTATTGTATGGGGGAGAGAGGCAGTACTTACAGCAGGTGTCCCAGATGTTAACCAGGTTCACACATTTAAGGGTTTGGACCCGGAACTAACTCCATGCTCCCTTTCTTCAGAAAGCTACTCTGCTGCTCTATGTGACTTGAAATTATTTCAAAAATCATTTCAGCCAAATTGCTGCAGATAACTTACCCACTGACGGATGGATTTTTAAAGTGATAGCCTTGGTGTTCTAAAGTGATCAGCAACCTATTAGGGTTTTATTATATAGGGTATGCATAACTCATGGTTAGTAGTACAGTAGGCCTAGAGGGGTGCGAGATGGAGAAGGTTACTGGGGGACAAATACTTCCTTAGCTGGTAAGTGATGCTCACTCTGAGAAGATGAGAATTAATTATAGAGACAATAAAGGAACTCAAATCCATCTCTCTTTTTATAAGTTTAGAAATAATCTGTGTATGCTTGGTATTTACAATGTTGGTCATATTTATGAGAAGTTTATGTATTAGAGCAGCTAATAAAAAAATAAAAATAAAAATAAAGTGATCAGCAACCATGTGAAGGCCCAGCGGGAACATTTCCTAGGCTCTGTTTTCAGAGCCTTCTTCTACCCAGCGTCTCCTCCTGAATCAGCAGCAGCTCATAGTTCTTCCGGAATCTTCCTCCCAAGTTCAGAGTCATCTCCAAGCTGCCCAAGTAAAGCAGACAGAATATTTAGCGAGGCCGCTGGAGCCATAAAAGAAAAAAATTAACCAAGCTTATTTGGCTCCCTGTTTCTTTCCTCCCATAAAGGGAGCCATTGGCCATAAATGCCATTCTGCTGGGTAACAGATGAATGGCCCCGTTGTGATAAACACACCAGTGTTTTCTGGAAGAAATAGATTTTATTCCAACCGTTTCCGCGGTGGGAATAGTATTTTTCAGAGGAGTGGTGAGGACACGTTAGTGAGGGGTAATCTTTTTGAGCCAGGGTGAAGGCTGGGGCAGAAGATACCTAGTACCCCTGGGGTTGGATTGCAAAATCAGGGGACAGGCCTGTGTGTCATGGTTCTCTCTCTGTCTTGCTCACTCAATCTCCATCTTTCACAGCCTCTCTGTCTTTACATTGACCCCCTGGGATTAGGAGTATGCATATACAATGGTACCTTGAGATACGAGTGCCCTAACATATGAGATTTTTGAGATACATGCAGTCGAGTGAGCGATTTTTGCTTTGAAATACGAGCAACATTTGAGATACGAGTAATCTCGCGGATCGGCCGGCTGCACACCACCCACCAGTTTACCGTGACTCGAGCGACTCATAGTTTCCCACGCCTCAAGGTTATGGAACAAATTAAACTCGTATCTCGAGGTACCACCATATTCCCTTTGGTTTTAGGTAAGGGAAGCAGGGCTCAGAAAGACCAACTGGTTTACCTGATGACCCACACTGAGTGAGTCAGGAATCCAGGGCTTGGACCTTGGTACTTGGTTCTCCTATTCATTTCCTGCAATTCAGCTTTCATCCAGCAGAAGGTGGAGAGTGTGGCTGGGAGTGAGATGGTTTGGGGCTCAGCCATGGTTTTGCAGTCAGCCACGGAGATGACTCTGTGCGGATCATCTCCCTGCATGTTATTTATTCATTCTACACAGTGGGTTCTAACTTACCTTGGACTAAGGAGTTTTCTGTGATGTGAGTTTTTTTCTTCTAACACTCAGAAAATTCCAAGCAAACTGGGATAAGGTGGCCACCCCCGTTTCTGTTGATGACCCATTTTATTCTCTACCATCTCTTCGTGGGCAGTCTCGTGCCTTCCACTGACTTCACACACCAGCAAGTACTTAGTCACCCCTTCTGTGTGTCCTTCTCTCCCGCTGGCTTCAGTCCATCTGTCTGATGGACACATCACTGGGATGAACCACAGTTACCTTCACCTGAGCATGTTGGGTCTAAGGGTCCCACCCTCCATCTGCCATCCAGCTCCACTTGCATTTCCTACTGCTGTGGGTGGCACTACTGCCAATCTCACTGCCCACCCAGCAACTAACAAGTAGTCTTAGAATGTTCCCTCCCCTCTATCTTAGATATCTTCATGCATGAGATGCCCCCCCAGGGTGGAGGCATGTGGATAAATTCTATGAGAGGACATGGTGATCAGAGTGTGTCTCTGGACACGTCCTCAGCACTCAGAAGAGCTCAGTGCTGGGGATGCTATTGTGAATAACAGCACGAGAGGCAGTGCGTGCGCGACGGTGGAGCCGGAGTCTCAGCTTCTCCAACGTCCCTCATGTCTCTCAACATCCCTTTCTTCTCTCTCTTCCACTGCTCCAATGGTTTCCTCTTTGTCTTCTTCGTGGCTCTCAGTTCTGAAATGCTCTACTTTATTTCTTTGGGTAGAGTAGGCCTTCTCAGTCTTGGCACTATTGACATTTTGGATCTAATCATTCAAGGTCATGGGGCTATGCTGGGAGTTGTAGGATCTTTAGCTGTGTCTTTGGACTCCACCCACTAGATGAGAGTAGCACTCTCTTGAGCATGATAATAAAGTATGTTTCCAGACACTGTCAAATGTTCCCTGGAGGGTGGGAGTGGGGAGATCACCCCTAGTAGCGAAACACTGATTTCTGGCATGTCTTTAAGAGCAGAAGGAACCTCGTCTTCTTATCTCTGGTGCCTAGAAGAGCGTGCTGACATAGGATGCATGCGCTAAGTACATAGGCTGTATGCGCTAAGGAAAGACGGGTTGACAAGCTGTCTGCAGAGCTGCGGCAGAGTTAAGCCTGGGGTTTAGTTGGAACTCGGAGGGAAATACTCCATCTCTGATGGAAAACACCCAAGAGGAGCAGCTGGAGAAGCTGGCATATGAGTGAAAGCGTGCGGCATGAGCAAGCATGGTCCTGGCCAACGGAAGGTGGGGGGTGTCCTCGGGAGAGGGAGGGAACCTGGGAAAGAGGAGGAGGTGGGAGGGTGTGGGATGTTGGTGGAGCACTGGTGGGGAGGTTGAAGGATAGGAGAATGATCAGCTCAGAGAAGCTAGAGGGCATCGCAAGAGCCTGGAATAAGGCAGTGGCAATAGGATTGAATTCCACTTTAAGATGCGTGATTAGTCAGAGAAAGTTATTCTGAAATCATTCGTATACCTGATTAGACCCCTGATCTGTGCTGCCGGCGGATCGATGAATGCCTGATGAAGGGTTGTTATCCGCACAGCTCATATTTCCCTCTCTTTACTTCTGCTCAGCAACTATCACTTCTGATCAGTTTTACATTAATTGTACGTAACACTGCTTTGCTTTAAACATATTATTTTAAAGCATTTTGTTTTACAGTTCACTTCACAGCTTGAAATGCTGGAGACGGTGGTCATAAATCTCTCTGGAAAGAAAATGGAAGCTGTCCGTTTTAATTTCATATCAATTCCCCGCTGCTTGGGAAGAAGGTTGGGAGACACATACACAAAAACTTTCCCAGCCACTGGCAATAGTTCATGGTTTGCCATGGGCCTGTTATTTGCAAAGAATAGATCACTCTCAGAGGGCATGCGTGCCTGAGGTTCGGCTTGGAGGACATGTGTTGAGATAATGTGCGAGATTTGGAATAGAAATAACAATTTAATTTTGGGATGTGACCAAAAAGGGGATGACAATGAGGTGGAAGAAATAGCAAAAGCACTGGGCCAGAGAGATTTTGCTTGGATTTTGGCCCCTGTGCCACAGGGCCTTTGCATGTGCTGTTGCCTGGCCTGGATGCTACTTATACTGAGCTCTACAATGAAGCAGTTAATCCTATTCATTGCTTCTTTGGAATTATAACTTCAGATAGGATGACTTGGGTTGCATGATTAGAAACCCAACTTAAGTTGGTTTATATAATAAGGATATGTACTATCTACAATAATAAAAGCATAATATGCTAATTAGACTGGACAGCCAAATGACCTTCCAGATGAAGCTATGGTTGTGAGGGCTGAGGCAAACCACTACAGATGCCAGGACTGAGCCCCTCGCACAAATTCCGTGCATCGGGCCTCTAGTCTCATATAACAGTAAGTCCAAAAGTAGGGAAGGCCTCCCTCTATACCAGTTGTTATTTGTGGTTTATATTAATCTCCAGGTACTGGTTGCTGGCATTTGTTGGGATTAGTGACTGATCTATTGGTGTTTTCTCCTGACATCTGTATTTTGTTCCCCTTTTCTCTCTTATTCTCTTTCTTTTCTCTCTGACTTTTTTCTCCTTCTCTTTTCTTCTTCTTCTCCTTTTATTTTATTTTATTTTATTGTTCATTTACTTATTTTTTTTCCTCCCTCTCCTAATTTGATTTAGGCATTTCTTTTTTTTCCCCTCATTTTCCTCTTCTTCTTTCTCTACTTACCCCTAATTTGTCTTTCATTGGTGGTCACCTTATTTGTGATTATTAACATCCTGAATACATTTCTATTCAATGCTTTGTGTGTTGTACCTGGTCGTGTTATAGTTTGTGCCTTTCAATCAACGTAGGAGAGAGAACTACATAGCCAGACACCCGGAGAAGAAAGACCATGGGCAGAAAAAGAAACAGCCCACATAAGACAGAAAGGCAGGTTTCACCAGAAAAGGAAGTAAACAAAAGTAGGAAAGGCTACGGAGTTGGCTGTTTTGGTGGCTCAGCAATATCAGTGACTTCTCCGTGTGATTACATTCTTTGAAATTTCCCCATGATTTGTTCCCTCCATTAACTCCAGCCTAAAGTACGTTCACAAGATGAGTCCCGGCAGTGGAGGGAACCTGCTTCCTTGTTCTCGATTCCTCCAGCCATGGACTATGAGTGCTTAACATCACTATGATTGGGCCAAATAGGGTTCATGTGCAAAACACTCCTGAGACCAATCATAGTCATCAGGGCGGTATCTTGATGTGATTGGCTTAGAGGAATTAGGACCCACCAATAGGAGCAGAAAAAATACTAGTATCCCTTGTGTCACATGCCTTGGTTTAGGAGAAATAGACTCCTATACAAATATGGGTTATATTAGAGAGAGTAGGGAATAGATCATGGGAGGCAGCCAATAGTGTCCATTGGAACTGCTGTCTAACTCTCCTTGGTGTTTAACCTAGGTTGTAATAAAAACTTTTAAAACATTGCTGTAAAATACATATAACATAAAATTTACCATCTTAACTATTTTAAGTGTGTGTTAGCGGCATTGAGTATATTCACATTGTTGTATAACCATCTCCACCATTCATCCATCCATCGAACTCTTTTCAATTTTGTATCTATTAAACAATAAGTCCTCATTCCCTGCTCCTCGACACCCCCAGTCTCTGGCATCACTGTGCTTTCTGTCTGTGCACTTGGCTCCCCTAGGTACCTCCTGTAAGTGGACTCATACAGGATTTGGCCTTTAGTGATTGCATTATTTCACTTAGTAAAATGCCCTTGAGGTTCATCCATGTTGAAGCATTTTCAAGAATGTCTTTGTCCTTTTTTTCATAAGATCGAGTAATATTCCATTGCATGCCTTTACCACATGTTTTTACCTTCATCTACTGATGAACACTTGGGTTGCTTTTACCTTTTGGCTATTGAGAATGATACTGATAGAAAGCTAGGTTGTCATTTACAGTTACTCATGGGCATCTCTGCTACAAGCTTTGTCTCTCAGGCCTCCCTCATGGTGAGTTCCCTCAATACTGTCTCATCAGAACCCAGGACAATGCCCAGGGCAGGGTAGGTACTCAAATATTTGTTGACAAAATGAATGGACACACTAAATAGGGAATGGTTTGAAAAGCATCTTAGTTTTCCCTGGTTACATTTTCTTTTCTTTAAAGCCTCATCATTGTGTGAAAATACATGTGGATATATAACTGGGAGCATCCCAGGGGAAAAAAAAGGAAGCTTTGCTACTTCAAAATAATCTGCCCAAGGGCTGTTTACCTGGTTTTGTCCATTGGGGGCAATCATACATAGATTTTGATCGTAAAGTAGGGTCATTCAGTTCAAGTATTTAAAATAAAATCCGAAGACTTTTTAAACTCAGAAATTTGTTAAGTTGATACAAGAACTTGCATGCTATACGTTTCATTATCTTGCCTTCCTCATTTTGTGCTAAGCTTAAAGGTACTTTAGTCTAATGCTCTTCATTCTGAAATTGGTTAATATTTAAAATTATTATGGAAAAATACAAACATATAAAAAAGTAGAAAGCATAGTCGCATGATACAATTTCAACAATTATCAAATCATGGCCTATATTATTTTATCTGTGCTTCCATCTACTTTCCCTGAGCCCTGAATTACTTTGGAGCAAATCCCAGACATTCTATTAGTTACTCCACATGGATTTCAGCATGTATTTAATAGGTAAGCACTCTTTAAGGAAATAAATATAATGACAATACTATTTTTACATCTACATCACTCAAAATAAATACTTATAATCATGAGATAGTCAGTGTTCACATTTTTCCAATCCTATCTAATAAAGAGGTAATATACAAATTGACCATCACTCCAACACATAATATGGCTGCCCCCATGTGGTCAAAGATGGCCACCCCCATGTGGATACAATATGGTCGCCACAAGATGGCCAGCAGGGGAGGGTACTTGGGAGGAATCAGGCCTGCAGAGGAGGACAGTTGGGAGGGATCAGGTCAGCAGGGGAGGGCAGTTGTGGGCTACAAGGCCAGCAGGGAAGGACAGTTGGGAGGAACCAGGGCGGCAGGAGAGGGCAGTTTGGGGGGGGGGTGGAACCAGGCCTGCAAGAGAGGGCAATAAGGGGGCAGGGAGATCAGGCTTGCAGAGGAGGGTCATTTGAGGGGACCAGATCTGCAGGGGAGGGCAGTTAGGGGTGACTAGTCTTCTAGGGCAGTTAGGGGTGACCAGGCTGACAATGGAGGCTAGTTGGGGGTGACCAGACCTGCAGGGGAGGGAAGTTAGGGGTGACCAGGTTGCCAGGGGAGGGCAATTAGGGGCAATCGGGC